>APFE031633125.1:42995-108058 GCA_000404065.3 Pinus taeda | reverse complement strand
AAGGCATCTTTCAAGACCTTGATCTCACATCAATTAACAAGGAGTAAATGTATTTCTTAGAACATGGACTGATTTGCAAGTTATGAAATGTTTGGTCCTAATTGGAAAATATTTGGTTATTGATAAATATGGGCTAGTGATCCCTTTTGTAGTTTATAGAGGTTATCCATCCAACTACAAAAGATTTCTTCATATCAAAACGTGTCACATAGTACGAAAAATAGAAAGTTGTAATTAATGAGCCATGTTCATGGAGAGTGCAAGTCTCTTTATGAAGCCATGATGTCTTTAATCCATATGTGAAAATATTGGCAGATTCCTTGATATGGGTTTTCTTCCCAAATCAACCTTTAGAATGCTAGGACAACCAAATTGTAATAACCATTATGAATATTTTGGTTATGTTGATATCATGGCTTTAAAGACTAACATTAATGGTGTTTGTAATACATATGCTTTGATATATATTTTTATACCAATCTATGCCAAGGCTCTCTTGACCTAATTGTCCTTGAGATTGGAGATAAAAGTTTGTCACAATCATTAGACTATATAAAAAATACTCTTTAATCTAATATTTAATGTAATCATACATATTGGGTGATATCATGTTTAAAGGAAAAATCTTCATAAAGTACTAAAGAGGACAATTTAAATCTCTTCCTCTAGTAAACATATTTTGAAATCGACCACCATTTGCCAAAACGAATGATTCAAATAAATATAAAAATTATAACCCCGTAACTTTTATTTTCCATGTCTATAAAGGGGTAATATGTTCAGATTTTCAACAGATGGGAACTAAATTCTATTCTAACAAAACCATTTTATGAGGGAAGAGAGCTAAATCTTATTCTACCATCCACTATGAAAAGATAAATAATCATGTTAAATGTTCTAATAATGTTTAAATATGGCACTAGTTCGATCAAGTGTTTAAATATGTCATTAGTTAAATCAAGTGTGGGTGAAAACATGATGCAAACAATGAGAAATTATATTTTTAAACTTAAATTTATTTATACCTATAGACCTTTTAAATCTCATTGAATGAACTTAAAAGTATATGTTTCTTTATAAGAAATCATAGGTTAAAATTAAAAGCATTTAGAGAGTACATCTACATAGTTTTTAATATGATACTAAATAATAACTTTTACAATGTGTTAAATAGTGAATTTAAAATATAAACTTAGAATTATCATATTTATATCGGAAAAAAAAGAATTTCCATCTCTAGATATATAATTTCAAAACTCAAAACAGTTACTTAAATGTATTTCCACCCACTAAAATTATATACTCTTCATTCTTATCTGAGGTAGATGAGTATTTAATCATGAATGTGGAAAAGTATTTTTTGCAAATACGACAAGAAAGTTAGAAATGGGTGACCAAGTTTCTCAAGAGTTTAGAAAGGTGATTCACAATAAAAATGAATATATCCAACAACCATGGAGTGACATTTGAGTAATAGAAGTGATGCCTATGCCTAATAACTCTTGCTAATACATTTTAAACTCAAAGTTCATTTTAGTAAAAATTAGGTAATTTGCTTGGGTGAAAATGGAGACCATTCAACAAACCACATTCCAAATTAGTGTGGACTCTAACTACCAAATTTACATTGTGAAAACTTTGGCCCTATTACAATTAATGATGCTTGTAGTTAGCATGCATGATTACTCTTGGAGACCATTCAACAAACCACATACCAAATTAGTGTGGACTCTAACTACCAAATTTACATTGTCGAGACTTTGGCCCTATAACGATTATATGATGCTTGGAGTTAACATGCATGATTACTCCTGGAGACCATTCAACAAACCACATATCAAATTAGCGATTATATGATGCATGATTACTCCTTGTGGACTTTGCACAGTGAATTCGTTTGATCGAGATAGATAAAAAAGTTTAAGCCTTTTGATTGATTTAGAATAATTAATCAAAATTGAATAGAGATAGTTACAAATTTTTAAATTTTTATACATTAATCTTATTTTATATATATAATTATTATTATTTTTTATTGGAAAAATGAATAATTCTTATTACATTAATTAAGTATTTTTATACAAAAAATAATAAAAAAATTAAATAAATATATATTATTTCAATTTTAAAATTTTTTATTTCAATAAAAGAACGTTATTACGATCAAACTATGTTTAACACAAAGTTTTACCAATAAAACAACAACCACAATTCTATATATTTAGTGTTGGAGCTCCAATTGTCAATGATTTCATTCTAAAAATCCTTTTAGACACTATATTCTTGGCTTGCGGAGAAAGAAATGCTTGGACTTTAACAACCCCTTTTCCATAAATAATAGTTTTAGCCTTATGTGAAAAAATGCCTCAAAACAATCATTACAGCTGAGTTTTTACAAACCTTTTAAATATTAAATAAAAATACATAACGTTAAATCATCTAAAAAAATATTATTTTGAAAAAGAATAACATATTTAAATATAAAAAAATCATGGCTAGTTTTTTACTATATAGAGTTTTATAGTTTAATATGGAAAAATGTGGTAGTAGTTTGGTAAGATAGACTATGTCAAACCAAAAACCTTTGGTCATTGGTATGTTTGAAGGTAAAATAAGGCTCTATCTAACTAGATTATTTTATAAATAAAAAACTGATAAAAATAAGTTGGTTGTGCTAGGTGTTGACGTACATGGACACGACAAGATAAAAAAGACTACTAGTGTTGCAAAAAAAAACTAGTGAGTCATAACAATTATTGGGTAGAATCTCTAGGCATTAACATTGGCTAGTCACTATCCTCATTAGAGGAAAAGGAGATGTTGGCTGATTATTTGGCTAGAATGGTCAACTTGTGGCCTATACTATCAATTTTTTCCTACCGCTTTGTCAATCTAATAGAATTGTAATGTTGAGTCCTCCTGTACCTCTCTATGTCGCCTGCAATATTCAAATGATGTTTAACCTTGTGCCAACTTCATACAATAATTAATGAAGTAATGAGTGTGCATGTGATGTACTAAATATACTGGGAGTTGCAGTCCCCTTTATGTGAATTGTCATCATATTAAGGTGGGGGAAACACCACTTGAATGCCTGCTCTTGGGCACCTTCCATGGGGGTGTTGTAACCACCACGTAACAACTTGTTCGATGGAACATTAAATAAAAAATAATAATAAAACATATTATTGTCTCAATTAAACAGAAAAATTGAAAATAATGAAATAGTAAAATATTTAATGAAATCAATTACTTAATTTTGCTTTTATTAATAAAATTATAACATTTTATTGGAAAAACACATAATATGGCATATCGGCCATTTAAATAAATTTTAAATAATAAAATTATTATTTGTTGATTGTTAATCATGCATATTTTCAAAAATAAATATATTTTGTAAACGCCATAAAAATAATTTTAAATTTTTTTTTAATTAAAAATTATTAACTATAAATTAAGATCCATGTTCACCATATAAATTAATAATATATAATGTTATCATTCATTAATTATTATATTTCAAAACTTCATGGTTTACATTGTAATTCATTAATTAAGCATGGATGATAATTTTTTTCCTGTTCACTTTCCCGATTCTGCAGTAGTATTATCAATGTTATACATTTAAAAACTTAAACTATAAAAATTATAAACATGACCAAAAAAGTGTAAGTGTATATTATATAAGTAATTATATGTATTATCATGGTTTTAATAATTTTAAAAACCATCTTAGATTCAACTTAACTTCGAATTTACCAAGTGTCAAACAAGCGAATTCAAATTCTCTTTTCATTTTGAAGAGATTTGATTCCCTCCTTGACCTTCTGATAGATATGGATGTTAAAAATTATCTAGAATGGTTTTAGGTTATTAATTATAATATTAAACTTTATGTAATATCTATATACTATATATAATACTATATATATATATATATATATTATAATATATACTATATATATATCATATATATATATATATATATATTATATATACGTTATATATATTATATAGTTATATATATTATTTAGTTAGAGTTCCACACCGAGACGTCCCCTATGGTGGAGAATGCCCCCGCTCACTCCCCCATTCTCCTAGGATAGGTAAACTCCTGGGGAAATGTTTCCCCACACTTACCTTTTGAAGAAACATAGGGAAACACTGGGGGAAATGTTTCCCTAGTGAAGGAACATGTTTCCCTTGTAGGGGGCGTGGGGATGCAAGGGGGATGTCGGTTTTGTACATTGTTTCCAAGAACCCTTTGAACACAGTTTTATTTAGAAAGACAAAGATTTATGATAGGGTAAGCCCAATATTTAACCATATTACCCTACTGATGATATGCAATTCATGGTTATGCTAAATTCTTAAAGTAAAAGTTACATTCTCCTTGATCTTTCATTTTCATCATTTTATTTAAATTTTTAACATTACCATGAAATGACTCGGGATGTTTGAGAGTGGTTTTGACCTTATTATATTTCATATGGAGAAAGTAAAATTTTAGATCTCACTCAAAATCTAGCAAAATTAACAATTTTCCAGGATTTCAAGATTGTAGGGATTATAACGCTCCATTGAATTTTGTAACGTACGATGGTATGGAACTAGTATTTAATCAAGAGAACCAAGCCCTTTATGTACCTTGATGTTAGTGGCATTTGTTGTCTAATTTCTCTATCATGAGCCAACTGAAAAAAGTACCCATCACTCAAACAAAATCTCGATTTGACATGATATGCTTTTCCTATCTTATTTTAATGCTTAAAGGGTGGTATTGATGACGAAGATCCCAATATAGATGATGATTTTGATGATATGTAGATATTTTCTATAGCATGATTTTTTTTTATGCTAGAGGTCATGTGGAGCTTGTTTGTTGATGTGTTTTTGGTTTAGAGATGGATTTCACTCTTTACTATTAATTAGGAGCACCCTTACATGTTATATAAATGAGAAATTTTTCTCATTTGTGCATAAATGTTTTTGATTCATATGGATACACATGAATATATATGTTTTTCTTTGAAATTTGAATATTTTATATGTTTTTGGTTGACTGCTTTTTTGGTCCATTTTTTTTATCGGTTCTAACTAGATCCTGATCTAGGGTGTCTACCAGTTTGATGACTGACTTGGTTCTAATAATATTGTTTTAGGCTTCAACATAATGTCATTGCAATATGATGAATTAAATTTAGATGTTCCTTGCTTAATGCCAAATGATGAATTTAGATGGAACATTGCATAATGTCAAATGATGGATTCAATTTACTTTTAAATGTACATTGTAGAAATGATAGTTCTTAATTGTCTAATATGAAATGATAAATTTCAATTTAGATGTACATTTCATAGTTATTAAGGTTTACTATTTAGTTATTGACATATTGTTGGGAATTTATTTTTTATTTTTATATGTTAAAATTTTAATAATTTTATAATTTTTATGACTAGATGGTCTCTGTTTCCCTCTAAATTTTTGGGTTGCTTACATACATCCCCTTGTGTGTTATCCCTTACTCCATGCTTCCCTCCAAAAACTTGGTCTGAACATCCGAACTTATTATTTTTTAGTTTATTAATGTTATTCGAGTCAAAAATTTATTGATAATTATAATATTAATAGATAATTTTTATTTTTACGAATCAAAATGTTTTAAATGACACATTTTTCAAGATACAAAGTTTTACACTTAAAAACAGTTATTATACTCTCGGATTTTTATTTTAGATTCATTTTACTATACTTTATTTTTTTTAATAACTTAAAATATTTATTATTAATATAAAATCTTATTAATTTAAATTATTTTGAATATTATAACATTTAACTTTAAAAATATTTATTATCTAACACATTGGGTTAGGAAAATATGATTAAATTTGAAGTTTTCCAAATTATAAATTATATTGATCAAATTCAAGCCAAACACAACCAAACAAAACACCAACGTGAATAAGTTTAGGAATTTTTTCTAAAATTCTATTGAAATTTATTTCAAATTTCATATAGAGGAAAAAAAAGAAAACAATAAAAGATGAAATGCTAAAACCTACTTACATTAAAAAAAAACCAAGTCCTTTGAGAAAAAAAATCCAGATTGTTTGCCCTAATAGAATGTTGCCTTTAGTTTTCAAACTTGATAGAAGGGGAAGACCAATAAATGTCAAGTTACCTTTTAGAGCATTTTAGGAGTCACGACTTTTTTTTAACAACATTTTTTATTTTTATTTCTTTACCTTTTAGAGCATGTTAGGAGTCACGACTTTTTTTAATAACCTTTTTTATTTTTATTTCTTTATTTGTGGGTGGAGAAGCACTTTACAACTTAATATAAGGGATAGGTGTAGCTGTAATAAAGTTTGTAAATATTTTTAAATTTAAAGGATTTTGTAATTATTTACATTTTGTCTCAATTAAAATAATAATAAATATTTAATAATAAAAGATTATAAGAATAAGATCCATGTGGAAAGATGTCATGGTGTCTGAAGTAAATTGAATAAAACTAAAAACTGCAATATAATATATTAACTAGTAGTTATAAGTGCAAGATCTATTTTACCTTACACATTAAAATAATGAATCTGTAAATGTTTAAATTTAATTAATAGGCACAAAAAAACTTTAGTACTTATAATATAACAATATTTTTAACCATGGATGTTAGGTCCACTTTACCATAAATATTATTAACTTATAAATAAGCTTTGTTACAATACCATGGGCCAATGCCATGGCTCATCAATAACACATGCCCAAAGCTATATTTCAATTCACAATCAAAATTATTTTAATTTAATTTAATTTTAGAACATTTTTTAATTAAATCTAAAAGATTATAATTACTTATAATTACTTTGAGATATATCTAAACCCCCCACCACATTAAAATATGTAAGATATAAATAATAGCTATAAATTAAGG
This sequence comes from Pinus taeda, assembly GCA_000404065.3. Taxonomy (NCBI): domain Eukaryota; kingdom Viridiplantae; phylum Streptophyta; class Pinopsida; order Pinales; family Pinaceae; genus Pinus; species Pinus taeda. Next base: position 101,120 of record APFE031633125.1, on the reverse strand, counting down.
TTAATTTTATGATATAAATTTCATTAATAAGCACATAAAAATTTAATACTTACAATGTAACGAGATTTTTAGCCATAGATATTTATCATCATTTTACCATGGGTATTATTAATTTGTTAATAGACTTTGTTACAATCCCATTGCCCAATACCATGACTAATCCATACCACAGGCCCAAAAATATGTGTAGGCATTAGATGTTGTAAATATTTTTTTTAATTCATTTTTTTTGTTTGTAATTTTATTTTTATTAATAAAGTTACGAACAATTTTTTAGATAAAAGAAAATCATAATATGCATATCACATTTAAATGTATAACATATAAATAGAAGTTATAAATTATCATCCATTTTACCATATAACTTCATAATAAGTCAGTAACCATTTTTAAATTTAATTAATCAGCACATAAAAATTTAAATTTTGCAATATAGCAAGATTCTTAACCATGAACATTCACCCATCTTACCATGGATATTATTAACTTCTAAATATGCTTTATTACAATACCATGACTTATTAATACCACATACCCAAAAACCATAACTCATTTCGAAAATAAAAAAAATGCAAATACAAATAAAAAAAATACAAATATTTTAGTTTAGTTTAATTTTATAACATTTTTAAAATTAAAACTTAATGCTTACAATAAACATACAATATGAGAAGTTTCTTAACCATGGATATTCACCCCCATTTTACCATCGATATTATTTACTTGTATACATTCTTTGTTACAATACCATGGGTTATCAATACCACTTGCCCAAAATCCATAACTCATTTCAAATCAAAATAATTTATTTTATAACATTTTTAAATCTAAATCTAAAAGCAAAAAGCTATGGGGCAATGTTGTAGTGGTGTAAATGTTTGTAAACATTTACATGTGGGTTCAATTAAAAAATAAAAAAATGTAAATGTAATTGCCTAGAGAGATGCCTTATGTAGAGATGTTGTAATATCCTATAAACAGTTTTGACTCAAGTGGAAAATAAAATTGAAAATTTAAAATTAAATAAAAAATTTAATAATGATAATTATCAATAAAACATTTGGGAGTCAATTACAATAAGCTAAAATAAATAAAAAAAATAAAATATAAAATATAAAATTAATAATTAATAATTAATAATTAATAATTAAAATTAAAGCCTAATCCATCTTTAAATTCGGAATTCCAATCTACCAAGCACCTAAAGGATCAAATTTATTGAGATGAAACTCTTTTAAGAGTGGATAATAGATTTGATCCCTCTCCGCACTTGTAGATCCGGGTTAAGATGGATCTAGGTTGGTTTAATTACAGTTTTTGCACCAAAAGAGACACTCTTCCCAGACCATATGGAAGAGAGATATAATGTCTTTGTTATGTTATGTTATCTACATTTTAATTCAAATTACAATAAAAAAATATTCATTTTTAATTAATTAATAATTATAATCAAAAATATTTATAATTATTAATTAATTAGACCAGCTAGATTAATTTTAACTTCAGATCTATCAAGCTCCGAGAATGGTCAAATGTCTAGAGGTGCAAACCTTTCTTCAATTTTTTCACTGGAAAGAGAGGTTTATGCCTAGAGAGATTTGAACCTTTCTTAAGTTTTTCACTGGAAAGAGAATATTTTCACTAGAAAGGTAGGTTTGGGCCTAATAGATTTGGTCTTCTGGATGATTGGTAGATATAGAGTTAAAATGTATCTAGGTTAGTTATCTTCACAATTCTGATATGTTAATTTTTTATCTATACCATACACATTTAAATCACATAAATATATAAGCTTAAAACACTTATAATAAGTAAATATTCAATAAAATATAAAAGTAAATATATAAAAAACATATAATAAAATAAAAAATATGTTACGTTTTTATTATACCATAACACTTAAATTTATATTTATATTTCAAATAAAGTATAAAACGTATATATATATATATATATAATATATATATTATATATATAGGTAGGTAAATTTAATCTAGTTTTCATTATTATTATATTGAATATATGTGTATGTGTTGATTTTTTATTTATACCGCAAATACTTATATTATATAAATCCATATATGATATAAACAACTATAATAAAGTATAATATTATTTTTTTCCATTGGTTTTATCCACAATTCGTCAATTAAGCCATCCCTATGGGTTATAGAAATATATTATTTCAATAATATAAAAAGTTAAATATATAAAAGAAAAACACACACACATATATAGGTGTGGTCTAACTTACAAAATGGTCTTTTTATTTCAATAATATAAAAAGTTAAATATATAAAAGAAAAACACACACACACATATATAGGTGTGGTCTAACTTACAAAATGGTCTTTTTTCAGAGCATTTTTTCTGGTTAATTCTAACTAAAATGTAGAAATTTTAAAAAAATTGAGTCAAAGTTGTTTATGTAACACCTCACCCCACATTTACCTGCTTTTACAAGCTCTCTAGGGTAAACACAAGGTGAGAATTACTATGTGATGGCCAAACATCCAAATTCCAAGTATGGAAGTTGGATCTAAAAGCAGGAAATATATTGCAACCTCCGTGAAGCACTGCATCACTCACATGCTTGACAACATTTGTTGCTAACCTTTTCCTAGGTTGCAACTAACTTTTTCCTGACCTTAAATCATAGTCGCGCGCATGCAAAGTTGTTTGTGCAGCCAGAAGGCTCCAACCGCACATATAGTCTTTCCTTCATGCTGTTGCAACTAAAATTTCCTAGTTCAGAGGGTGCAGCTGGAAACCGTGATCCAGATTTTAGGATAAGTTCTAGGAAAATTACCCAGAACTACCCAGAACCTTCCAGAACTATGTCATTAACCTGTAAGAGTCCTCATTCTCTATTCATGACTCATTTCCCACTCAAAATTTTCTAATACATAATAATCATTTAGAAAAACACTTGGTAAATATAACACCTATAGGTCATGAATGCATATTTGTTCAATGTCTCCTTAACTTCATCTAGTAACCATCAAAAAGTCTCAATGCTTGCTCAAACTAGTTGTAAAAACACTTGTTAGCCCATGCAATCACATAATCATTCAATACCTTATGAAGCCATGAATAGGATCCATAACAAGAGCACATCATTTATCCATGCCTATAACCAACATTTAACCATAATGAATCAATGACAAACTAGTCATAATTTCAACACAATAATCCATCCAAGTGCTCATTGATCACAATAAGAAAATAACTCGTATTAACATATGAAAATGTCAACCAAGTCAAGGACTTCCACGTACCACTTGACCATAGATTGGACTGAACCAAATCTCTATTTCATCCCAATCACCCTCATGCCATATTCCAAGCATGAATGTGGGATCACATGGGATAAACTAAAACAGAACCAACTGGGCTTCTACTACCTAAACTGATTTCACCTAAATTGGTCTACAAATCACCAAAACCAAACAAGTTTGGATGCCTCTTATTATTCACCATACCCAAAGGAATTTTCCTATCTCCACCCATCCATCAAGAGTTCCAGGAGAATTCGCATATCCACCCTCAAACCTTGTGAATTTTTCCAATACCATCTCACCAAGATCTTAAATCTAATGGCCATCCAAATCTTAACCAAAACACAGAACCCACTACATCATGGTTATCTAGGAAATGGCAAGGCAAGGTTGTAAACCATTTTCAATCCAGGAAAATCCCATGACAATGACAACAAAATAAAGAATATACCAATGTATGCACCATGCATCAAATCCCACATGCTAAATCACACATGCACATTGTTACCTAGAATTCCATAGTGATTTGTTGTTCTTACTTTTCGTTGTCCAAAATTCCTCTTCCACTCCCTTTCTTTCCTTTTATTTCTTGTGTCCAAGTGCTATCCCTCTCCTCTTGGAGTTTGATTTCTAAAACTGATGAAAAGTTGTCAACTGATTCTCAGGTGTCTTTTTATCACTGATGCTTGGTGTCTCTTCCTTTTCTCCTATTTTCCTTTATTTTTCATATTAAATTTCCATTTATTTCCTTTTTCCTTTTCCAATGCCTTTGCCAATTTACATAGCCACTAGTTAACCACAAGTGACCCCCAATGTGATGATTCCCCCCTCATTCAACATGGAATACATGTCCCATGAACTTGTTTGATTTTTTCCTTTTTATATGTAAATCTAACTCGGGATTGTTACAAACCTATCCCCCTTGGGGGGAACACTATCCCCAATGTTCTCTTACACTTATGACCAGAAAAACATACTACTTATGGAACTTTATAAACTCAACCCAATGCAATATTTACAATGGAAACTGTTGAAAACATGACAAAAATACTTTTTATGGAGCTTTATAAACCTAGCTCGATGCACTATTTACAATGATAGACACATATACTTATGCACATTTTGTTCAACCATCAAATAAACATACTTTTTATGGAGCTTTATGGGCATAGCTCAATACATTATTTACCCATATATACATATGTAAATTTTCTTCAATCAGTAAATAAAAGGATACGATACCTACATTAGCGATAAGGGAGTTGAGAGGCTCACACCTCCACCCTCAAAAGTAGTACTAGAGATTTACCTCCTTCTTAGGAAGTCTAGAATCCACTTATAACATCAAATCCTATCTGCAATTTCCAACACTACAGTCTTGATGCTACTTGTTCTCTCAATGAACAATTATCAACTCATTGTTTTCAGAAACACTCCCAATGTGCTTCTGATTCCAATCGAGAAATTTTATTGACCAAAACACGTTTATTCCCCAGCCTTCCCTTCTCTGCTTCCCATTCCTTTGGGAAATACGATCACCCCTTCCATGCAATCACTCACCTTCCAAGTTCCTTGACTTCCCCTTCTTTGTTTCTAAAATCCTCGATCTATCCATCCCTTGGCAAGTTTTCCTCACATTGGAAGGTCCAGAAACAAAGGCATATCCCTACCTCAAATCCATCATATTGGTCATAACATGCTTATGGAAATCAATGGTTACTATTGGGTACCATTGTCCCACAATGGCCCTACTCCTAAATTATTTACCAACACATTGTTGCATACTCCAATTCCTTTTACTACTGCTGCTAACACTCTTGCAGTTAATTCCAACCACCCAACTAGGCATTTCCATGCTTTCCTGTACCAAGCACATAATTTCCATTAGAATAAAAAGGAATTATAATAAATTAAAATCATACCTCATTATTAACTCATCAATGAGGTGACATCTACAACTTTGTTTACTTCCTGTATCAAAAAGTCAAACTAGCTCCTTAATAAAATTATCATGTATAAAGATATCACATCCGGTTAACTCAAAACTTAACCATCATAAATCAAAATCCTAGACTATGTTCATAATTTTGAAATTAAAAACTGAAGTAAAATATTGAAACTTATCCTCCAAATTGTTCTCTGCTTCTTCCTTTGTTCTTTGTCTTCTCATTACACACACTGAATCGGTTGCTAAATCTGAAAAGCACCTAGTGCCTTCTCTTCCATATGTAGTATCAACAACAAGGGCATCTAGAGACTATACCACATGTACCCTTAATAACAACAAAAAGGGTATCCAGATACTATACTGCCTCTACCTTTAATATCAACAACTCAATATTTGTCTCTTTCCATGATTTCTAGGGCTTTGGAGACTATTATCTCAACCCATAGCCTCTAGGGAACCTAAGTTGTTACAGAGCTCCAACCCACAACATTTGAGGAACCCAAGTTTTTATAGGGCTCTAAAGATCCTCTCCCAAACCACAACCTCTATGGGTCCTGAGAACCAATCCCCTTCACAACATGTACATATACACATAGTGTACAATACAACACATACATGTACACACAATACAACATATTGAAAACACATGTCACAATACAATGACTTCACAATACACATGACATAGTAACACATGTACAAAACACAACATGTATACAATAGTAATACTGCACATCCAAATACCACACCATCTGTACTAGGAAACCTTGCCTCTAATGTCTTTCCCATGCCTTATTGTGTGCATCCACAACCCAAATCTTGGGTCTGTGGTTCCTTCTACTATCCATGCATGCTACATATCAGGCTGCCTTCATTTTGCTGATGTATCCTTCAAATTTTCCTACCATAACATAAATATAGGCATAGTTATAAGAACATAATATTAATTCATATCCACATGATACTATCCTCGTAGATATTTCAAGGCTACTCTTCCCACTTGATTCCTCATAAACTAGGAATTTTTTCATGCCATTCACCTGCATAAAACAATCATTCCTCCACAAGAATGATACCTAAAGACCCTGTCAGACAATGGCATTCACACACACACACGCACACATAAACATTAGCATAATCATGATCATAACACAATTATCAGTGTTCATAAGGTCAAGGTTAAGAGAACTTCCCTTATCCATGCAACAGATGCACAATATTGAGAATAACAATTCCCAATTTATCCAAGGCATCTGATACCTCAAGTCCATGTACTATACCTTTCATGTTACCTTTATCATGACTGTCTTGCCACTATTTAACCCAATGGACCCAACCATCCTAGTTGTATGTCATATTATTTCCTTCAACTGCCCTTTATTCATGCATCGAGCTTCCTTTGGGTCTTATATTACCTGTCGGGTTCCACTCAACTCTCCTTGAGCTCCATTACCTTTCCTCCTTTCCTCAACCAATTCCCAAGTCCCACAAAGCATAAAAGTAAATAACAATAAGGAAAGATAAATAAAACAAGGAAAACCAAACAACAATATAAAACCACAAAAAAAGGGGCATGGCCATGGACTAGTCATAGTCAAAAGCAATCAAGCACAAACAAATCAAAAAGCACCAAAAGAAAAAAATTTCAATAGACACCATGATTCACTCCCCATGATTTCCCAGTGTTTCCAAGGGTTCTCGAAAAAAATCTCATCCCTAGCCTTCTTCAAGATCTATGGTAGTTTCATAAGTATAACAATATACCAGTTACCTTACCCTGTTGTACTAAGCACGTTGAACACCTGTACATATCATATCTCAAGGGATTCCAATTCCCTTGATGAATTCATCTATAACTGGAAACCATCTACTATGCATGTATCTGATAAGCCATATTTGATGTAGCTTCCTCAACCCCAGAGTGCTTCCATGCACTTTAACTTTATCTATTGCTTGGTCCTAGAGCATGAGCTTATTTTGCTATAAGATGCATTGAGGCTCTACCTCAAACTCTCCCTCTGGTTCCAACTTCCATCTCGATAATGGATGCCTAATGATCTTCCTACCTATTATCCACTACTTCATAGATTCGAGGAATACACTAACCTACATCCCCAACTATTTTCACTTCTTGAGCACTTTATATTTGAGGCTTGTCATGCTTCCACGGTTCCACTCTGATACAAAGGGAATTCCTTCATGTTATGATCTCCACCACAGGTTCAACACTTCAATAGTTCTTTTCCATTACCTTTATTCTGTTGCTCGACAATCTAAGACCGATGTCCTTCCTCATCTACATTGAATTTCTTATGAGGTGCCACATTTTGCTTATCACCTGCATCCTGAGATATTCCTTGCTTCTTAGGCCATTTTCCTTTAGTCTTCTCATTACCCTTCCAATCGCACTGGAAATTAGGCTTGCACTTTTACTGCACATAACAATGTTTCAAATTTCTAATGAATTCCTCTAATGACTAAGGTTCATCAAACTAAATTTAATAATTAAATGATAATCTCAGTCTATTGATGAAATTTTGGATCTTTGCTTTCTCATCCCGAGATCATAGAATTCCTTGTCCTTTCCATCATGATATCTATCAGAAAGGCACTTCTTCTAGAAGAGTCTTTCAAATTCATCCCATGTAAGCTTACTTCTACATCTTTCGACTTGGTCCACTCATCATCAAAAGTAGGAAGCTTGGCTTTCTTGAACTCCTCTAGTAGGTACCCCCTCTCACTTCTCCTATAAGGATGTTATCGATAATGGCAATGATGCCTCTTGGAATTAGAACTAGATTAAAATCCATGAGTGTTGGCCCTCCACTTAGGTGTATCCAAGGATTTTCCACTCTTCATTGTATCATCTTTTCCCATCGTGTACCCTTTCAGATACCTGCTTCCATTTGCTCCATTAGTTCTTTCTTGTTATCCATGACTAATCCCTAGTTGTCCCTACTTCTAGAAATATGAAAGGCTCTTGAGAATGATTGCATTAACATCGAATTGATTTTCTGGAGCTTTGGAAATCCTTTCATTTGCCTCAATCAACCTCTCATTATCTACCTTGCAACTCACAATTTCTACCTTCAAACTTCTCAATGCTTTTTCCAACCTAGGAGAATGTCATACTCCCTATTGCTCAGCTGATCTCTCTCATCCTACTAATGTCTCTTTAGGCCTGTACAAATATTCATATGAACTGTACTTAAATATTTTGGTCTTCATATTTTTGCTTTCTATTGTTCTATCAACATCATGTTAGATAAACCAAATAGAAGACATAATCAAAATCATACCTAAATGTATCTCAGTGGAGGCTATCACATCTACACAAGTCAGTCTAGATTAGCATGATACATAATAACATCAAGAATTTAATTTCCATGCAAGAAAACACAATGAAAATAATTAGCATGTATACAACCACAATACATATGACAAAAAATTAACTATCATCTATCATGCATGTAACCACAATAACAATAAAATGACTAGCATGCATATTGGCTCATACATGGATATCATTACCATAAAAGTAAATAACTAACATGAATTCATGATAAACATATAAACATGCATAAAACCTACTTTTAACCCAAGACCCAATGCTACAATTTTGCTCTGATATCACTTTGTAACACCCCACCCCACATTTACCCTCTTTTACAAGCTCCCCAAGATGAACATGAGGTGAGAGTTACTATGACATGACCCAACATCCAAGTTCTAGCTATGGAAGTGGGGTCTAAAAGTAGGAAGACTATTACAACCTCCTAGGAGCACCACATCACCCAAATACTAAACAACATCTGTTGATGACCTTGCCCTGGCTAGAACTAACGTTTTCCAGACCCTACATTCGAGTTTCACTCAGGCCAAGTTGTTCATGTGGCCTGAAGACTCAAGCCTCATGAATAGGCCTTCCTTTGTGAGATTCTAGTTGAAATTTCCTAGTTTAGAGGGTGTGGTTAGAAACCCTGATCCATATTTTCAGGACCAGTTTCAGGCCAACTTCCTAGATTACCCAAAACCTTCCAGAACTTTATCATTAACCTGTAAGAGTATTCATTCTCTATACTTGAATCATTTCCTATTGAAACTTGTCCAATGCATAACTTGGTAAACATAACACATGTCGATCATGAATGCATATTTGTTCAATGCCTCCTTAACTTCATCAAGTAATTATTAAGAAGGATTAATTCCCACTCAAACTAGTTGTAATAACACGTGTTAGCCCATGCATTCACATAACCATTCAATAACCTATCAGACAATAAATAGGATCCAGAACAAGAACACATAATTTATCTACACCTATAACCAAAATTTAACCATAATGAATCCATGACAAACTATTCATAAGATAAACACAATAATCAATGCAAGTGCTCATTCATCACAATAAGAAAATAACTCATATTAACATATGAAAATGCCAACCAAGTCAGGGACTTCCAAGTACCACTCGACCATAGATTAGGATGAACCAAGTCTCTTTTTCAACCCAATCACCCCCGTGCCATATTCCAAGCATGAATGTGGGATCACATGGGATAAAACAAAATAGAACCAACCAGGGCTTCTAGAGGCTAAACCACCTCAACCCTCAACCATAGTGTTTTCACTTAAACTGGTTTAGAAATCAACAAAACCAAAGAAGCTTTGATGCCTCCAATTCTTCACCATACCTAGAGGAATTTTTATATCTCCACCCATCCGTCAAGAGTTCCAAGAGAATTCCCTTCTCCACCCTCAACCTTTGGGAATTTTTTGGAGACCACCTCACCAGGATCTGAAATCTACCGACCATCTAAATCTTAACAAAAACAGGGAACCCACTACATCGTGGTTATATAGAAAATGGCAAGGAAAGACTATAAACCATTGTCAATAGAGGAAAATGCCATGCCAATGACAACAAACATAAACAATAAACCAATGCATGCACCATGCATTAAATCCTTGCATGTTAAATCACACATGCACACTGCTATCTGCAATTCCATAACTATTTGTTGCCCTTACTTGCCACTTTCCAAACTTCCTCTTGCACTCCCTTACCTTCCTTTTCTTACTTGTGTCCAAGTGCTCTCTCTCCTCTTGGATTTCAATTTCTAAAACTCATTCTCAGGTGTATTTTTATCATTGATGTCTAGTGTCTCTTCCTTTCCTTTTTTCCCTTTTTCTTAATTTTTCCTCATTTCTTTCTAGTTTCCCTTTCATGCATATTTGTGTCTCTTCATCTTCCTTTCCTCCTCTTTTCATTTATTTCCCATATTAAATTTCCATTTATTGCCTTTTACCTTTGCCAATTTTCATAGCCACTAATTAAACATAAGTGATCCCCAATGTGATGTTTCCCCCCTCATTCAACTTGGAATATGTGTTCCATGACCTTGGTTGATTTTTTCCTTTTTACATGGAAATATAACCCAAGGTTGTTACAATTTAATCTATATAATTTGAGAGCCCCAGGGGTATTTTAGGGCACGAAATTCATTTATGCATTCATAGATGTATTTTAAATAGCAAAAAATCACAATCTTGCTTGAAATTGTCTCATCAGATTCTGATGAAATAGGCTATTTCATCTATCAGTTAAATGAAATATTAATAAAGGTTGTCTAACTCTAGCTAATTACTAAGATTGAAAAGGGATTAAAAGCTAGGTGTCCCAAATGGATGTTTAGATTTGAAATATTGGTTCTAATGAAATCTGTACTTGAGGCTATTTTGATTTTTTGGATGTCATTATCATGGATACCAAATGGCATCCTAAATTTTGTTCGTAAAATATGTTGCAGATTTTTATGGTTGGGGAAGAAAGAGGTTCAGGACTTCCCATGGGTCAAAGGGATAAAATTTCCTTACAATGCAATAGGTAGTCTATACAATTGATATGGAAAGTTCATGCAATGACATGTGGAAATTAGTACAATTGACATGGCATGCCATACAAATGACATTGTAGGGACATGTGGGAAAATAGGAACACATGGCAAGATCAGAAGTTGTCATGTGGAGAAAAAGGAACATGTGGAGAGACCCAAAACTATCACACAGAAAATTCAAGTGACATGGAAACTAGTCAATAAGTGATATGATGAGCAATCAATTGGACCAATCAGAGGCCACCATGTGATATAATTTGAAAGGCCAAGAAGACTTTAGGCTCGTTGAGAAGAATGGGGCCCAATGGGCTTGAACATGTAACCTCTGAGTTACAGGTGGACAAGTTAATTGAATAGGTAGTGAATGTTGTTATGGTAAAAGACAAATGACACCATTTTAAAGTTTCAATAGATTTGTGGGTGGATCCAATAGGGCTTGACCCCATGTCCACAAGACAATGCAGCACACATGTAACCAATGAGCCATGCAATTGACTGTGAAAGGTAGTGGAGGAAGCTTCATATAATGTATTATGGTTGTGAAGGGGCCAAAACGGGTAGGTATATGGTTTTTACCATGTGACATGTCCATTATGAATGCAATTTTGTAACTAACAAGCCACCATGTACAACGTTGAATTGTTCATAACATAAACTAATGTTGATTTCATACACTAGTAGAGAACTAAAATTTATAATCTCCATGAATTTGACCCCGAGTTGGGTAGATGGAAATGTGTTATATGCAAAAACATTACCAATGCACCACATTTATGGTATGTGAAGTTATTTTGGTAGCTCAAGCTTTTTATCATGTAGTTTTTTCCTACATATTTTGTAAACCAGGGATTTTGGCTCGAATTTGGAGTAGCAAAAGGGCATTTTGAGTGGTATTCTAAAACCACCTTTGTTGTAGCATTATTGGGGCATTACTAGAGTAGATTGAGGCTTCCTTTAATTGTAATTTTGTGCTTTTTAACATTGAATAGAGAAGGCCACTCCCATAGGAAGCAGACTTAGAAACGTAGTTGATAGTTTGTGTTAAAAAATTATATATTATAGAGCAATGAAACACATAAAATATTACAGAAACACAAACAAAAAAAACACATAAAATAAAATATACACGAATATACGTTCACCTAGTTTAGGCTATATCCATAGAGAAATAACCAATTCTTCAGTTTATGTTATCTAGTAAAATAAAGAGATACAACCTACAATAGATCCATTGTAATTTCGTCTTCGCTCTCACACAATCTCCTCTCTCTTTCTCGCTCAGAATACACATGCACAAACGCAATACCATTCCCTCATACAAACCGAGGGTTTCCTTCTAGGGAAAAAAACCCTAAATTAACAAAACTTATATCGTTAGATCATTTGCCTAATGAGAAACCCACATTCACTATGAAATTAAAATATTTTACAAGTGAATTTTACATCTATTTTTAGCTTTGGGGGTGCTGCCCCTGAACCCCTACCAGGGGGTTCTCATAAATTTGGTGTTTCCCCCTTGTGGACCCCCTGCCAATGATTAAACGAGTGACATTTCTTCCCCATTAGGAAATGGGGTCCAACACGGTGATACCTTTGAATAAAGAAGATAATCAGGCTCCACACCCAACAATTTGGGTGAACTCGGTTAACAATTCTGTTTACATCTCTCTTTGATTTTCTCTACTACTTTCTTGTCCTCTTTTTATGTACTTTTGGTAAAAATAATTTCACACTTTAAGTTGATTTAATTTGAATCATTGACACTCAAACATTTTGCAAACCAAATCATTCTTAAGATCATATATCAACCAATGAGGAAGATTTATCAAAGCTTTCAAAATTAACCTATGAAGAAATTTTAACGAACTTTACAGGAATCAAATTCTATGGAAAAACTATATAAATTCCATGGAAACCCATCCTCTCCATAGGAATTTGATAATCTTTATGGTGGATAAAATATTCACCCAATGCATGTGAATCACATTATATACAAACCTTTTCATGCACATTTGCATACTCATAAATAATTCATGTGTGTATGCGTGCCAATTGGGGTTATCTCGAGTGGTTGGGGGAAAGGAATGGAATCCTCCCCACCTAGGTGCTTGGCCATGGAATTGTTATATTTTTACATTCATTTCCTTATTCCTTTTTCTCCCTTTTTGACCAATGTGACCATATTCTAACATTGTAACAACCATTATTCACCTAAGTATGTTCTTTTCTATATGTCACCTTCTTAGTCTAATTTTTCTTGTAATTTTGCATAAGGACTATTGTCTTAGGAATTTTTTTTTTATAAAACTGACAAATGGGTTGTTTCAGATTTAAGTGGTTTATTAAAGTTGTTTTTATGATTGCACTTCCAGTTTCCTTCATCAAATTTGGACAAAGACTTTATGAAATGTTGTTGATACACAAAAGTCTACCTTAGGAATGCTATCCTTCCTTAATCAGTCACATGGATTGAATCTAGGAGTGCATCACGTCAAGGCCAATTTGACCACCAGGAGATATTCAAGCAGCATACAACTCAAGTAGTTGAGATTTTCTACAAAATCATTGTGATTAAATTTGTTACAAATTTACCCATACTATGGAAACTGTTGTATGAATTACTGAAATGTATTCCCATTTTAAGATCACATAAGAATCAAATGATTCTCATGATGATATTCTTATTGTATTTGAAAATTCTAAAGAAGAGATCTCTCTACCTACAGGGGCAGCGAGGGGAATTAGACAAATAGGATTGAAAACAAGAAAAAACACCAATTATTGTAATCCTGATGTTTTGTTAATTCAAATATCAACCTTGTGGATTCATATCTTTCTCTGAGTTGTCTATGTGCCATTTAGTGCTCTAACCCCTGTTGAGGACGAAGGGCCCTCCTTCTTAGCAGGCATCACTGGTTAAGTTGAATATTCTAGCTATTTGCATTAATTATTCTTGGTTATGTGATTTTTGTTACTGTCAATTTTATTTATGAGTTATTGATTGCATCAAGTTTTTGAATGGTGTGACAACATAAGTCTTGGACCAGTCCTTTTTATTAGTGTAACAATGAATTATTTACACTTCCATTACAGTTTTCATGGTTATTTCACTTTCCTTGAATGTGTGTTCAACATTTGATTGAATGATTAAAGGGTTTGCGGGAGTGTTTTTCTTGAATGAAAATGGTTGTGTAACAAAGTGATTTGTTCTACAATTGTGTGACTCTTTTATGAGAATTAAGATTGTGTTGAAGAGTGTAACAACTTGAATATTTTTTGAGAGTGAGTTTGCAACGACCCTGGTTTGAGATTTGTTACGCTAGTCATCATTTTCCCTTGCTATAATTTTCATGATAGCCTTGCAAAAATAAACCTTACCTGGATCGACAATTAATTTGAGAGTGGATATGTTTCTCTAGTTCGAAGGAACAATTGTTTCACTTACATGATGTTTAGACATCATGGATGTTGATAGTATTGACAATATATGTATATTCCTCATATGGAATATACAACGTTATATATGTAATTTATATTTATATATAGTGAATAAAAAACTTTTTTACTTCTATAACAAAAATTTGTCATATTCAAGTTGGAAAATAAATTTATTACAAGTCATTACTTGAACCCTAAAAATATGCAGTCTTTGCTTAAAAGCGTATATGACCTTTATATGATGAAAGTTTCAATTTCATGGACTAAAGAAATTCAAGAATTAGTTACACTCATGTAAATAATTATATTTTAGCAAGAATTAATTCTCGCCAAAATTTATGGAAATCTTTTTGTCTTGCTTACTTATTTTGGTTTATTGGCTCACTAATTCTCCTAAGTGATGGTATAGATGAAGTTCTTAAACATTTATCATCAATTTCTTTCTACAATTCACCACAAGAAGGATGGAGTAATAGTGTGACTACATTGTCATTTGTTGATTCACTTCGGAAATAGGTAGGATTTTATATGTAGATAAGCATATTTTACCAAAAATTACTTCCCGTCCATATTTGTACAAAGCTTTCCATGTAAATATGTAGGATTAATTTGCAAATTAAATATTACCTTCAAAGAAAAAGTTGCTCCAAAAAACTTTGTAAATTATGATAAAATATAGATTCTTACATATCTTGAACATACACACATATGCAAAAAAACATATAAATAAATTTACATTTTCAAATAATTAGACACTAATTCACTCGTTCTTGGTAATAATTATTTTTTCACCAAGATTTACCACCACCAATATTTATGTCATTATTTTTTAGTCGCATATAATTTTATATGTAAGTAACGTATGGCTATGTCTCTACTCTAAATATAGACACACAATCTATATGTGTATATTTAGATTTATATGAAATGAGTTTCCTCATGCATGATCAATAATTAAGGCTATGTTAGACCCACGACTTACCCATAAATAAATGAGGAGATAGAGGCAAACATGAAGGGGTAGGCTTGCAATCCCTAATATCATCATAACCAGGTTTTAACAATATCATCATAACCAGGTTTTAACAAGGGAATTTAGTTGAGGGATAAGATTAGTTTGATCCCTAGTTAAAAAATTATAACTGACAATTGTTACTCTAGCTCAAATGAGATGATTTAAGGCTTTCCAAAATCCCATAACAAAATAAACATCAAAGCAAAAATATTTTCCTAATTCCTTTTCATGTATTAGTCTTTTAAGGCCTCAAGATACATGGATATTTTAAGACATTTGATTTTGATTCCTCAAGTATGCAAGGACTCTATATTTATTGATAGTAAGGTATCATAATTTCTGTACCATTCAAAATAACTAAGAACACAATGTTGACTTGTACATAGTAACATTTCAAGAATTACCATTCATAGTGAAATTTGTATTCTCTTGTCTTGAAATGTTTTTTGAAGTCTAAAGACACTTCATATTCATCTTAAATTCAAGGATTCAATCAGAGGTAAGAACTACGGTTAAGAGGAAATGAACCTTAACCCACATAAGATAATTATGTAAAACCAAGGAAATCACAATTAAAGCATCTTAAGGTTACATGACACATAGCCATTACATCATTTATTCAACCTCGTGCCCACAAGCCAATCCTTTTAACATGAATACAAAAAGGGGCCCCAATATATAGAGACAATACTCTTGATTATATTAATCCTATTGACCACAAACAACCAATCTCATAGCAATAGTTATGTGACATCTTGACATAAATGATACATTTCAAATCCCATAAAAATGGCCCAAATTTTCCTATCTAATTTATTGATATCATTCAAGGATAAAATGAATGATAGTCATATGAACAAAGACAACACTTATATTAAGTTTTAAGCTAGAAATTGATCTAGGAAGAAACAATTTCACCCAACCTTAGGCTCCACTACACCATTTCCCTCTATAGTTGGTCACCCCTAGCCATGCCATGAAACCACAAGGGGAACTTGTCAACACTCAGAAATTTGGGATGGGTGAAGAAAACTCTCCTTTACAAAAAAAAGGAAAATTAGAGAACTCCTTTGCCTATTGAACCTAACATATCCAAAAAATTTAGATTTCTCTCAGCTAGCTAGCATAAAAAAATGAAAATCCCTTCACTACTATGTAGTCCCTTAATGATTTCCTTTCTCGTTTCTTCTCATGCTTACCCAACACATATCAATTTATGACTTATGCTTCTCATTTATTTTCCAGAGCACTTAAGTGAGTATTTGGTAGGCAAAATTCATTTTTAGGGAGCCTAAAACTAGTAGCGTTGTTCCAATCCACAATTGGCACTGGTCTAGGTGCATTTGGGCATCCAAAGCTCAATGTAATCACTTTGAACACCCTAGAAATATTTCCACTTTGAATTGGAAGCATTCTTTTCTTGATTATATTACCCCAAGCACTTGTTCTAATCCAAGTGAATATCAATGGCCACCCACCTAAGTGAATATTGTGATGATCATATTGAGTCAATGGTTCTCTATCTTCTTGGTAATTTTTCTATGTTTTTTTAGGTCCCAAACTTTCAAGGTTGTTTTGAGACCCTAAACAATGCATTTTGGCCATTCAAGAGGCCAAGGATTGTGCTTCATATTCTAGGATTAAGGTTTTGGACCTCTAGGGTTATTTATTTATAGTAAAAGGCCATTGTTTTAGCCTCTTGTAATAGCTTGTTGTGAATGGTAGTAACCATATCTCTCCCTTAAAAGATAACTACCACAATTTAAGCCCGTCTATGTTATCTAATATTCTATTATTTTTTTTATCAATATAACTTGGTTCTTCACTATATTACTATGTTCTCTACTATATTTCTCTGCATGTTTTTCATTTCCTTTCCTTTCTTTATTTTCTTTCTTTGTACAACCTAGATTAGTGGTATCAAAGCAATATGCTCCTTATTGTTTCTCAGTGGATTTCCCAGACAAGGTTAGGGCACAAAGAGTTTGGTCTCAAGCTAGTTTTGCTTGGGAATGATCGCTCTTGCAAACCCAAGAGGCCTCCCATGGTGGAAAAAAATAAAGATGAAAAATTAGAAGATCTTATCAAGTTGGTTCTAGAGGAATCACTCATTTCACAAAGGAATGAGATGATGGAAAACTTATCCCAGATCCTTCGACAACTTCCAATAAAAGTTGGGGCACCTTCAACAAGCATAAATTTTGGAGGTGCAACCACATGGGCTTCACTATGGGAGCAATACCATACCACATGGGTTCATATTGGGGGATATATATTGAGGACAAAAATGACGTAATATATTGGGGGGTATATATTGAGGAAAAAATGACATAATATATTGGGAGATATATAGGTGGTAAAGGGTTTTTATATTGACAAGTATAAAAAATGGAGCTCAAAGTTAATCAAAAAATATAAAGGGGTATAAAAAATTTTAATGAAAAAATGGATATCTACAATATCTAGTGAAAGTGGAGGTTTTTTATATTAGGAAGGTGTATTTGGTTCATATTGGTAGAGGGTTGCAAAATGTGATGTTTAGTGATATTTTCCAATATGTGGTCAAATTAGGGGTATTTTTTAGTATGCTATGAATGCACGTGATATGTCAGAGGGTCATTGAGTGGAGTCCCTATGGGTGCAACACCCTTCAAGGTACAAGTTAACTTTGATATCCCCTTATTCAAATGCCAAATAGATGCATATTATTTAGAGAAATGGTTAAACATGTTAAAGGGATGTTACTCTATCCAAAAAAAATCAACAATGAGAAGATAACCTTCATGCTCCTAAAATCCCTTCCTCACCTTGAAGATTGGTGGGAAGGTTACTAAGAGAGAAACAACAAAGATGAGTCTGCCATATTCAACACAATACTCACTTGGACCACTTTGTTAATTCCCTCAAGAAGGAATTCTACCCTATAGGGAACTGTGATGACAAATACATAAAATGGACTACCTACAACAAGAGAAAGAGAGTAGTTGGTACCTGTTGGGTGTGGTTTTTTACCCATTTTCTACACATTCTTTCCGTTTTTTTTACCTTTCTATCCCCCAGGCCTATGACTTTATATGACCAAATTCCCTGTCTTCTTACCTTTTTAACCTATTCTATTGTCAAGTTACTTTTTGTATTTTATCGAATAATACGAGGCTTTATTCCCTTTTGTGGCTAACTGGGAGAGCATTGAAGAGGTATTTTTGGAAGTTCTTCTTTTCAGTTGCTGGCTCGCGAGAACGAAGCTATGAAGCAGACAGACAGCAAGGATTAATTGGAGGAAAGGGTAGAATGGTTCGTTGTTACACCTTGAGTGCTGTTACAGGTTGCTACTACAAATTAGATGTTGTTACAGGTTGTTGTTACAAATTGGATGCTGTTACAGTTTGCTATTACACATTGGATGATGTTACACCTTGCGCTGATATGCCGTCACACCAATTATGTTGTCGCCAACTGTGCCGCATCATCCCGAACCACTGTTCACTCGATGTTGTTGCACCGAAGTTAGGAAATGTGGGTACTATTCCACATTACAGCTGTTGGTAGTAGGGATTGTTTATTTTTGAAGCAACAACACTCAAGAAGTTGCAATCATAATTGATGTATATTTGTATTTAGCAATAGGTTGTAACTTCTTTTATTTTTGATCAGCATGAGAATCATGAGATTCTCATGACTGGTCTATTTCTAATTTCGGGTTGTAATAACTATAAAAGACTTAATTTTTCATGTATAAGGGACAATATATAGAAGAGTAATGTTACTCTTGTTCTATAATTCTGATTTTATTTTAAGATCAATTAGCATGGTGATGTTGTTACTGTTCTTCAACTGATTCACTAATCACTTTTCTATTCTTCCTACGCCCTGTTGAGGAGGAAGGGCCCTCCTCTTTGGCAGGTATTGTAGTGATATAGGTAGTGCACATTTTAGTTTAGTTAATTGACTTATGGTTTCTCTCTCTTGTTGTACAAATCGTGGATTGCATTTGCTGTTTTTTCCATTTATATTATGTTGTTACACAGAGTTAATCAATAGAATGGTAGTAACCAGCTGGAGTAGATGTTAGTTCCTGTGTGGCACGCCTTCATTTTGATAGTTGTGAGTTGTGATTTAATTTTATAGAGGTTTTTATTTATTTTTTAATATCTACAAGCATGGTTTGATTCAACAATTTAGATCAGTGACATCTTTCACAGTTTATGCATTTTCTTTTTCTTGGCTAGAGTGTATCAGCACAAACAGTGCGAACTCCATTGCAACAACAAGACCTACCCTAGGTTGAAAATTAATGTTGCGGTCTGACTCAATTCAGATTGATTAAAATAGCACTACATTTTGGCGTCATTTCTGGGGATGGCAAGTTGACGATAC
Organism: Pinus taeda; assembly: GCA_000404065.3. Classification (NCBI taxonomy): domain Eukaryota; kingdom Viridiplantae; phylum Streptophyta; class Pinopsida; order Pinales; family Pinaceae; genus Pinus; species Pinus taeda. Next base: position 81,170 of record APFE031633125.1, on the reverse strand, counting down.
AGTCAACCAAGTTGTTTTTTTGATATAGAGTATTCCTACTCGATATCTCTTGGGCAGTGAGAGGTGAGAACCTGCACATCTCTCTAACATACCTGGGCAAGCTCACCATTGTGATTACTAGGACACTTAGGACATTTTGATGTTTTGTTAGCGTGTATTTAGCTCTTCAGTTTCCAGGTGGTAAGATGAGAGGTAAGAACCTACGCATCGCTCTAGAATACGTAGGCAGGCTCAACACTGTCGAAGACTGAGGCACTTAGAGTTTGATTTAATACACATAGGGTCCATGTGTGCACTTGAAGGACTTACAGATATACTGAAATCACCCCCACTCTAATAAGTCACGGGAACAACGGGTCGTAAAAAGGAAACGAAGGTCGAGTATTTGGGAAGGAACACATTTATCCAGGAATTAATCTCCAAGGCAGAAAAAGAATAGTCTAGCTCTCAAATGAATGCAAGGAAAAAAAGGCCGCAGAAAGCTATTACTCCCATAGAGAAAGTAGAAACCTCTAATCCCTCCATCTCGGGATTGTATCATTCTAAATCTAGCACTCATACCCCCAGGATCAAGGATTCGATTCATGAGAAAGAAGGGGAAGCTAGTAGTCAGAATATGAGGACTGAGGGCATCGGATGCCTGAGACGGAAAGACACTTGTTTTTTTATCAATATCCAGATACAAATAGTGTAGTGAAATAGCTAGCCCTAGGTTTATCTGAGGCACTAACCACATCTATAGGGCCATCACAAACATAGCTCGAAGGACATCTGCTACAACAAGGGTTAGAAGAATTATTCATGGGGGACAAAAATGATAACAATGTTAAACAGATGCCACTATCACCACCTTCGAGTTCCCAATCGGGAATATCGGAGGTGAAGCTCCTATGAAAAATATTCCTCTATCATCCTTACCATCCTTTCAGGGGATGACTATGGAAGATCTAGACACATTTCTATTTGAGTCTGATGTCTTATGTAGAAGTTATGCTTATACAATAGATGCTTAGAAGTTAAAGCTACTTCCTGCTACCTTAAAAGGGGCAGCCTTGAGATGGTTCATGGGACTAGGCTTTGCCTCTATTTCAACGTGGAATGATGTGAAGGAGACATTATTTTCAAAGTACCAGGACTATTGTAGGACCAGGGACTTAAGGGAAGAGATATTTAGAATGACACAGAAGGAGTATGAAAACCTGGAAGAGTATGTGGAATGATTCCACTATAATCTGCAGAGGTCTAAACACAAGGATTTAGACCAGGAAATATTGAAGACTATATTTATCAAAGGAATGAGAGATGATTGCCTTGACACCTTGGATCTACTGGGAAAAGGGGATATATCGCAAGAACCATCCAGTGAAATTGTAAAGCTCTGCCTAAGATGCTGTCAAGGATCGTCCAAAGGAAGGAGTACAATTCAAGATGCATCAGTTCGCATACAAAAATCTATAGGTGGAGGATTAACCAGAGAAGAGATCAGGAATTTGTTCAGAAATTTCAAGACCGATATCCTCAGTACTCTCTCGTCCCAGATAACAACAACATAGCTTAAGAAGACACAAGCAGAAGTTGACACACCCTTGGTGTGTTCTATTCGACTTGTTGGAAGAAACATCCATTCAGGGAATGCAAATTGAACAACATCAAGCTGTGTAATATCTGTGAGCTAGAGAATTTGATGGATAAGTGTTCAAAGCTTCCTAGACTAAAGGTAGTACTTGGAGAATCAAGCGAAGAGGTGCAATCGTCTTACTTCATCACACCAAGGAGGCCATGGCAACTGTAACCTCCAGGTATGTCTCAAGACTTTTCCTCTTTCAATTCGTGGAACAATGCATATAAGAACCAACAATATCCATGGAAATATTCTTCCCCTCCTTTAGCATAGTTTCCTTTACCCTGAAACCAATGGTCTCCATCTCCTCCTATTCAGTATCCTCAATCCCAGCCATACCCTTGGAACCAAAATTGGAGAGGAAATGCCCAGAATTCAGCTCTGCTTGGACTATCCATGCAACAACAACTGTAGTTACCTCATTTCGAAGCTCCTGCTCCTCCACCACCTATGCGACCCCAACATCTTGTGCAACCTAACCCAAACCCAAACAATAAAGCAGCTCAGGGCATAGAGGCTCCTATGACCTTCCAGACCTACCTTATTACCCTTGTGGGACTTAATTAAATACAATTGTGATCAGGCATGGTAATTAACCCTAGTCACTCCCCTATCATTATAGAAGAGGACTGCAAACCATCCAGAGGAGATTTTGGAGTCTCTGAGGCGGTTACTGTGCTTACAACAATTGATATAGAGGAATTTGTTACATCTATAACAACTGACCCTTGAAGAATTGTTACATCTGTAACAACTAATTCACGGAAGGTGGATACACTTGTAACAACATATTCGACTGTTGTAATGTAGGACACCCCATACCCTCAGATATTGGTTGAACCTAGGATGACTTCACAACCCAAATCTGATTTTCTTAAGGAGTTGCAAAATCTGTATGTACGAATTCCTCTGCTGCAAGCCCTTAAAGAAGTACCCATCTATGCCAAGACAGTAAGATACTTGTTCATCAAGAAACCTAGGAAGAAGCCTAAAGACCTTGCCACCATACATGTGATGGGAAAATTATCCAAATTAATGTCTGCTCAGCCTCTCCTTACTAAGTACAATGATCCAGGAAATCCTAAGGTCATTGTCTACATTAATGATCAGCCCATAGCCAACACATTGATTGATCTTAGGGCTGCCATTAATGTAATGACAAAATATCTCTTTATCACTTTCAGGATACAAGGACTCAGACATACTCCTACTGTGCTTGAATTAGTAGATAAGTCCCATGTTAAACCTGAGGGGATGTTAGAGGATATAGTGATTATGATAGCTTCTTGGAGATATTTGGCTAAATTTCTTATCTTACAACCCAAATCCAATTTCGGGGGGCATCCTTTGATCCTAGGGAGACCTTGTCTAGCCACTACAGATGCATTTATAGGTTGTAGGATGGGATCCATGGTAATCTTGGATGGCCAGGAAACCCATAACCTTAATATTTATCCCCCAAAACCAAATATGGATGTGTACAACCCTTGGTGGGATGAGTTTGAGCGTAAGTAATATCTTTCCCTGCCACTCCTCACTTTGGGGAAAGCCCAGTATTTCAAGATGAGACAGAATATTATGTTATTAATGGTTTTATTAGTAATTCGATTTTTATTGCTTCTGTTAAAAATGCGAATGAGGAAGAAGAGGTGGAAGATATAGATTTTTAACAATTGAGCACTACTTCAAATATTTCTACCAGTCCAATTGAGATTGAATCTGGAAATTTTTTGAATGTTAATCCCAATTTGACTACTGAACAAAATCAATAGCTGTTACCACTATTACAAAAGTATAAAAAGACATTTGCATGGGATTATACAAATATGAAAGGGATCCACCATAACCTATGCACTCACCATATTTATTTGAAGGATGGATGCAAACCAGTCAGACAACCACAGCTCCGCATGAACCCTGCATTGATGGAAGTGGTGAAAGAAGAACTACAAAAACTCCTGAGTGCTAATTTTATTTATCCAATATGTGACGGTCAGTGGGTGTCACTGCTTGTCATCGTTCCTAAAAAGAATGGCAAGTGGAGAGTCTATGTTGATTACACAGAACTCAATAAGGCACTCAGAAGGACCATTTTCCCTTACCATTTATAGATCAGATCCTTGATACTCTCTCCGGAAAGAAATTATTTTCATTTTTGGATGGCTTTAGTTGCTACAATTAGATACAGATTGCCCTAGAAGACCAGGATAAAACCACATTCACTTGTCCTTGGGGAACCTATGCATACTGAGTACTTCCTTTTGGGCTTTGTAATGCATCGGCAACCTTTCAAAGGGAAATATTGGGAATTTTCTCTGACTTGTTGAATGACTACCTGGAAATCTTCATGGATGATTTCACACCTAATGGAGATACTTTTGAAACATCATTAGTCAATCTGGAAAAAGTGCTAGAACGGTGTGTACAGACTAATGTTTCCTTGAGCACTGAGAAATGTCACATGATAATGAGTGAAGGGATTATGCTTGGACACTACATTTCTGTTGACAGAATCATGGTAGACCCTACAAAAATAGAGGTAATTCTAAAAATTCCAACCCCAAAATGCAAAAAGTGGTATGTAGTTTCTTGGGGCATGCAGGGTATTACAGAAGATTTATAGAAAAAAGTTCAAATATTGCATCGCCATTATTTTCCTTGCTCATGAAGGATGTTGATTTCTTGTGGACAAGGAAGTGTGAGTAGGCCTTCTTAAAGCTGAAATGCTATGTATCAGCAGCTCTGGTCTTGTGAGGACCTAATTGGGAACTGTCGTTTCACATAGCTACAAATGCATCAGATATTGTTGTAGGTGCTATTTTGGGCCAACTGGTGGAACCTTATGCTATTTACTACATAAGTAAAAATCTAATTTTAGCTGAGTTCAACTACATAGTGGCTGAGATGGATTTCTTAGCAGTCGTGCATACCATCAATAAATTCTAGTATTATATCACCGGGTATCAAGTATTTGTACACAATGACCATTCTGCCATTCGCTTTTTAATGAATAAGCCAATTACGAATGGTAGGATCACATGTTGGTTATTGTTTTTACAAGAATTTGATATCACTATTGTAGATAAGCCTGGAAAAGACAATGTAGCATCTAACTTTCTTTCTAGGCAAGCTATTGATGACAGTTGCACTCCCATTGAAGATCCTTTACTTGATGAATATCGTTTTTCTATTTCTACTTACTCACCTTAGTATGCAGATATAGTCAATTATATTTCTGTAGAGAAGTTTCCATAGTATTTATCCTCCAAGGAGAAAAGAAAAATCATACAACAAAGTGCTACATATACCTGGATAGATGGGAATGTCTACCACACAGGACCAGATTTCCAGATTAGGTGTTGTGTTAGAGAAGATGAAGTCTTTGATATCTTTAAAGCCTGTCACAAGGAACCCTGTGGACAACACTTTAGAGACAAACAGACAAGATACAAAGTCCTTTCAACAGGGTACTACTGGCCAACAATATTTCAGGATGACAAGAAATTTGTGAAGGGATGTGATAGTTGTCAAAGGATGGGCCAACTACAAATCAGATGAGATGTCGTTACAACCCTAGACCATCCTAGAGCCCTTGAGAAGTGGGCTCTAGATTTTGTGGGACCAATCAATCCTTCATCTAGAGAGAGATTCTACATCTTGGTCTGTACTGACTATGCCACAAAATGGGTTGAGGCGAAGGCACTAACCAGATCCACGAAATATGTTGTCTCAGACTTTCTGTTTGAAGACATCTTTGTTTGGTTTGGCATATTTAGGGAGATAGTCACAGATGGAGAGCCCTATTTCACATCTAATAAGATCTAGGAGTTGGTCGAGAAATATAAAATCCATCACAGAATCATAACACCTTATCATCCACAAGAAAACGGCCGAGTAGAAAGCACTAACAAAGTCATTAAGGGGATCCTTACTAAGACTGTGGCCAGTCATCGAAGAAATTGGGTTGACAAACTTCTAGAAGTGTTATGGGCATATAGGACTACATGGAGGAATACCACTGGATTCTCACCATATGAACTTGTATATGGCAAGAACCCTTTATTCCCCATTGAATTTGAAATCAAGACACTAAGGAAAACATTGCAGGTCAATTTGGATTTGGCTACAACACAAAGGCAAAGATTGAACCAGCTCAATGAATTGGAGGAGAAACGATTGGCTGCTATCCAAAAAAGATTATCTAGTAGCAGAGAGCTAAGTGGCATGAGAGATTTATAAAGAAGAAAATTTTTCAGAAAGGAGATGGGGCTCTCTTATATGACTCAAGGTTTAAAGACTTCAAAGTAAGCTCTGCACTAGATGGCTAGGTCCTTATGAGGTAGATGCAGTCTTTGACAATGGGACTGTAAATTCAGTGACCTTTGACAGTGCCAGGACACCATTATATGCGAATGGGCACCATCTTCGATTATATCACAAACCTACCTTGAGGGATTCATTTGTCAACATTGTCACAAATTCAGATCTACAAATTATGGGAACAGGGGAAAGCCCACCTGTGCTACAAAAAAAAAAAAAATTCCAATAAGTGTAACAGCCGAGAACCACCTAGTGGCGGTTGTTACACCTTCAAACTTCAAAAAAAATAAAATTAAATAATGATAATAATAATAATAATCTGGCTGTGAAAACCTTTCCTAGGCACAGACATAAACTTTTGTAGCAGTTGAAAACCACCCGGTGGCGGCTGTTACACACTTTGTAACAACATTTGTTATTTCAAAGCATATCTTATGATAAGTGTTGTTACATGATCCTCTCTTCTTTATTTTTCGAGAGAAATTAAAATAATATATATTAGTCATCTTGGCTGTTACACCTATAACAGTCGATGACTTTTCAGGAATAAATGAGATATTTTATTGTAATAAATAGTAGATGCTCTGCTATATTATTCAACTGTTGAGGCTAAAAAGGCAGCTTGGTCGTGTGTTTTGTGCTGGAAGGAGGCCTGCATCAGTTTGTTTCCTCAATTCCCCTTCATTTTCCTTATTCTCCCTTAACCCTTCAGCTCTGTTTTTCTCCCTAGACCTCATGTAATCTCCTGTTCCATCTATCCCCTCAGATCTAAAGTTTAAACCCATATGACCATATTCATGTGACTGCGCACCATAACATGCTTTTTCCCTGTCATATTAATAAAAAATGTGCATAATCAATCTCCGCCGTCAATCGCGTCCACCGTCAAAGTTAACGGTTATCGCATCTCCCATCTTCGTTAACGGCCCACATGTTAACTCACGATAGCGACGGTTTTTGACATGTCCCATCCGCCATGTGTTGCGCATTCAATGGTGTCGTGCGAGTTTGTACGAATACTACCATCCTCCTATAAGTGGTGTGGGGAATACCACCCACCACCAAAACCACCATCCCTATTGATTAAACCCCGCGCATCTTCAGCTCCCGATCACCATTGGATCTACCCACCTCGCGATCCAACGACCCTCGTTATTTCGTTCCCATTTTCTCCTGATACCTCCTACAAAATGATCCTCGCCATCGATCACTGGAATCCAACGGTTGATGTGCGTCCTTCGCCCACTCGTACACCTGCCATGAAGTCTTCGCCACCTTTGACTAAGTTGTACTTCCAGAAGACAATGGCGGCCATCTACCAATACCCGGTGTATTTATTCTTCAACAACTGCATTCAAGAACATTATGGCCAAAGAACAAAAAGACATTCCTCGAGTAGTTCACAACATTAATTAGTTATGGATGATTCTTTCATAGGACATTCTACCTGCTCAGGAAGGACAACCAAGTACTAGAAAATGTCAAATGCATTTATGGAAGCAGCATATTGTAGCAGAGATTCATATCAGATAGTTAATGTGGTTGGTGGTCTATTATGACCCCTCCAGACATAAGATAGTAGATCATTTTGTAAACAAACTCTATATACCCAGAAGACAAATGTAGTTTGGGATGATGGTTGATGGTTTTGGTTATGATGTAAGGTTCAACTTCTGGAGACTGTAACTATTGTGATACCTGCAGCGTCTGGTCTTCATTTCAGCTAATACAAGCTTCTGTTGTTGTTAATTTCTCACTTTCCACTTCTTCTTTGTTCCAGGCTGTGCTTGTTATGTATTTTCATGTGCTCTTGATGTTTAGCGTTAGAGGGGTTGTCATCCCACCTTTGTGTTAGAATTTAGTATGTATCATTGAATGTGCTATGCAGGTTTCTATTTTCTTAATGCCAGAGAGCTGTCATCCTATCTGTGTATTAGGAAATAGATTTGCAGGCCTCTTTACTGGTTGCAGCCGGCCATCACATGGTCTTGTGCATCTACTGGTGTGGTCAGTATTCTCCATGTTCACTTAATCCTCAAACTGTGAGTAGTTGGTGGTCTAAAGCCTTTTAGTCAGGGGTGTTCACCCATGTCTGGGGTCAAGCATAGTAGAAGTGGTTATTTGGCTTGAATATGCATCATTCCTTCCATTCATCCAATTTCCAACATTTTTGTTGAGTTTGTAATGTTCCCGAGCATCTCTGAGATACAACCTAGGAGAGTTTCTTGGGGTGATAACATTAATTGGTGCTGCTGCCGAGGAGAGGAGATTGAAGCTCAGCTTCCCTGGGAAATGACACAATTCCAAGCTTTGATGATAGATAAGGTTTGGACACATTTCTGGTTGTAATCATCTATCTGGCGACTCTATTCAAGGACCTACCTGGTGGCGACTCCACATTGTAGTTCTGGCTCAATTTGTGAGACACACACGCAGAAATCCTCAGAAATCACTCATTGACCCAGTGCCCGACCCTGAAAATATTGTTAAACAGAAGAAAACATCACAGAAAGGGGCATCAGGATCAGGTAAGCCTAAGAAAACTTATGCATCTCTGAAAGATAAATTCATAGCTGAAGATTTACAGTTTGATGATTTAGAACCCAACATTGTTAGTAAGGAAATTCTTTCGGAGATTGATATAGCCCCTTGCTTCGTTAGTTCCCCTTTGGATCTGAGTCCAAAGATGACATCCCATATAGTCCATAATATCCCTTTGTCTCTGTCATCCATTTCATTGTTTCATACTACTCAACCTACCAGTAGTCTTCCACATACACCAGTCATGGAAGGCCAACAAGAACCTACGACGATAGAAAGAATTGTTGCTGCTAGATACGAGCCTTTGGTTTTGCCTGTTCCTTTGAATCCTATGCCTATGGGAGAATACCAAAAATATATGCCTAAATTCATTGGTACAAATGGGGTAACAGCTGAAGAACACCTTGAAGCTTTTTATAGTTATGCTGATAACTTAGACATTAGTGAAAATGATGTATGGATGAGAGTTTTTGTCTAGAGCCTTGATGGAGAGGCTAGAAAGTGGTTCAGAGAACTAGCCCCTAGATCTATTTCTGACATTGAAGCACTAGATGAAGCATTTTTGAAGCAATGGGGAGATAAGAAGGACTTGCTGTATTACCACACTGAGTTTGGTAACTTGAAAAGAGAAAATGGGGAATCTTTGCCTGATTTTAATAAGAGATTTAATAGGATGTATAGTAAAATACCAGCTGAGGTAAGGCCAACCCCTACCTCTGCCAAACTCACTTATGCCAATGCTTTTGACTCTGATTTATGCTTATTATTAAGAGAAAGAAGATGTGCCACTCTGGCAGACATGCAAGATGCAGCCCTAGAAGTAGAGTCTAATATTATGGCTGCAGAAAAGCTCAAACGTCATGCTGACAGAAGAAGGCAGACAGGTGAGGCTTCTTCCTCCTCTACCTCATCTTCAGAACCTAAATTGGATAGAGTCATTAGCTGCTGAAATAAATAAGCTAAAAATTGAGTAGAATCCAGGAAAGACAAGGAAACATAACACATTTTCTCCAAGAAATCCCAATCCATTCAGAAGAGCAAATGAAAAGTTACAGATAATTCATAGGGGTAAAGAAACAAATGAAGAACAGAAAGTTAAAGCTCCTTTCCAGATGTAGTCATGGAGGAGGAACAATTTGAAGATGAGGATGAAATTCATTGCATGGAAGATAAAGGCAGTGCTACCTTTTTGACATTGGTTGAGTATGAAGAGTCTTTGCTGCAAGAGCAAGACAGTCAAATATGGGACAGAGAGGCTATCCTGCAGACTGGTGAACAACAAAGATATAACCTGAAGTTGAATGCAAAAAATGTCAAGGAGAACCCTGCCCAAAGAGCTGCAGTCCAAACAGAGTCACAAAATACCAAGAAAAAAATACCAGCAACTGATCTAGTCATCCTCAAAGCTCCAGTTCAAGAGGTAAGAGGTCCTGAAAAGTCACCTTCCCTTTTTAGCTTTGAAGGAGAAGTTCAAAAATTAAAAATATATGTGCCTATGTTAGAACTTGTAAAGAGTGAAGTGTTTAGAAAGCCTATCCTTGAAGCTCTTGAGCTGAAAGCCACGCAAATCTCCACTGGCTCTATCAATTTGCAAGATGATAAGCCTGCCATTGTGCTTAGCCCCATGATTGAACCTGTTGATAATAATTCTCCATATTTTTATGTCTCCTTGACCATTCATGACAAAATCCTCCACAACTGCCTGCTAGATACATGGGCCAACCACAATTTAATGCCAAAAACAGTCATGGAAGAGTTAGGTCTTGATATCACTAGACCATATCATGATTTATTCTCTTTTGACTCAAGAAAGGTGAAGTGTCTAGGATTGATCAAAGATCTAGCTATTACCCTAACTTAGCTGCCCATGAAAAGTATGATGATGGACATTGTGGTAGCAGATGTCCCTCCTAAATTTGGCATGATTTTATCTAGAGGATGGATTAAGAAACTAGGTGGGACATTACAGAATGATTTATCTTATGCAACTGTCCCAGTATTTGGAGGAGAAAGCAGGAGATTATACAAAGAAGCACAATTGGCATATATCATCAGTGATGAGAATAATCCTACAAATCATCCTATATATGCTGTGGACACTGATTTTGGAGCATGCATTCTCCAAATAGAAGAATCTCAAAAGGCCTCGTTGCAGCTCAAGAAACCAATTTTTCAGGACGAGGAAGAGTAAGGAAGTCAGGTTTGGGAGATGTTCTTTGATGGAGCATGTTCTAGGGAGACTGCAGGAGCAGGGGTGGTGTTGATATCTCCAGAACAAAAAAGCACACAACTGTCTTTTAAGTTGGCTTTTCAAGTCACAAACAATAGAGCAGAGTATGAGGCTCTACTATTAGGCCTTAATGCAGCTAAAGACAACGGAATCAAGAGCATAAAGGTGTTTGGAGATGCTGACCTGATCATTCAGCAAGTAAATAAAATATTTTAGATAAAGCACCCAAGACTTAAAGCATACAGAGATGAGGTATGGAGACTCAAAGATTTCTTTGACAATTTCTGTATTTCATATATTCCTAGAGCTAAAAATCAACTTGCTAATTCCCTTGCTATGTATGCTAGTCTATTTATCCCTCCCATGCCTCCCAGACTAGTTTATGAAGTCCAAATGAAGTACAGACCGTCCTTGCCTAATAATGTCCAGCATTGGAAGGTTTTTAATGATGATGAAATGAATAGATTCTTGCAAGTCATTGATGAATTTTAAGATATCCAAATTGACCAAGAAAATGCAGCCTTGCAAGAAAGCCCCCAATCCCAACTTAGAAATAAAATTGACAAAGATAACATTGTCCAACTCCCCAGCAATCATATTCCCAAGGGTCTAATTCCTCTAGAAAGATTGTTTGACTAGAATGATGTGCCTTATAAGGCTGCCCAAAAAGAAGATCAGTCTGTAGTCTGTGAGCATGACATAGGGGGTTCAGGTCAGCCTAGATACATAAATCTGTCCACACACCTGTCTGCTGACCAAAGTTCTGAATACTACAATTTAATGAAGAAATTTGTTGATGTCTTTGCCTAGGAGTATAGTGATCTGAAGACATATGACAAGAAGATTATCCAGCATAAAATCCCTTTAGAGAAAGACACCATGCCTTTTAAGCAGAAGCTGAGACCAATAAATCCTATGCTCCTTCCTCTCATAGAAAAGGAAATCAGAAAACTGTTGGCTGCCAAAATTATTGTTCCCCTGAGATATTCGAAATGGGTAGCCAACTTAGTGGTGGTGAGGAAGGAAAGTGGAGAAATCAGACTTTGTGTTGATTTCAGAAACTTAAACAAATTCTCCAAGAAAGACAACTATCCTTTACCGAAGATGGAGCACTTGCTGCAAAAGGTCTCAGGAGCCAAAGTGATGTCTTTCAAAGATGGATTTTCAGGCTTTAATCAGATTGTTGTACATCCAAATGACCAAGAGAAGACTGCATTCACCACTCCTTGGGAAACTTTCATGTATGCCAAGATGCCTTTTGGGTTGATGAATGCTAGAGCCACCTTTCAGAGAGCTATGGATATAGCATTTGTGGGAGAGAAGGATAAATTTGTCCTTATCTACCTTGATGATATAACAGTATACTCCAGCAGCCATCAAGATCATTTGAAGCATTTGAAAAAAGTACTTTTGAAGTGCAGGAGGTTTGGGATATCAGTTAATCTTAAAAAATCATAATTTTCTTTAGAAGAAGTCAAGCTATTGGGACATGTTGTTTCTACTGCAGGTGTCCAAATTGACCCAGAAAGAGTAAAGGCCATACAAACTTTGTCTATACTAAGATTAAAGAAGGACATCCAGTCCTTTCTGGGTAAGATTAATTTTGTGAGGAGGTTTATCCCAAATTTTGTTGAACATGTGAAGCATATTACCTCCATGTTGAAGAAGGGGTTAGAGATAAAATGGACTGAGGTAGCAAGAAAATCATTTGATTCCATTAAGCAGGCTATTATGGAAGCTCCCACTCTAAGCAGTCTAGATTACAACAAGGAATTCCATCTATTTTCATTTGCCTCTGAAGACACCATTGCAACAGTTTTATTGCAAGCAGATGAAGAGGGCTCAGAGCATCCAATGGAATTCTTTAGCAAAACATTAAGGGATGTTGAGTTGAGGTATGATATTATGGAGAAACACGCATCTGCTCTGATCAAGTCCTTGAAAGCATTCAGAATTTACATTTTGCATTCGAAGATAATTACATATGTATCTTCTACTACAATAAAAGATGTCCTAACACAACCTGATGCTAATGGAAGAAGGGCTAGATGGATTGCAAAATTAATTGAGTTTAATATAGAATTGAAGCCCACCAAACTTGTCAGAGGTCAGGGTCTCGCCAGGTTATTAACTGAAGAGAATTCCAGAACTATGGTCATTAATCTCGTGAGCACAGATGCAGGAAATGGTCAAATAGAAGAGGAAGCAGTTGAACCAGAAAGAAAGCAGTCAGTAGTAGAAAATCTAGCTTCTTGTGACTGGTATTCTACAATAGTCAAATTCTTGCTGAAGCTAGAAATCCCTCCAAGCTGTACCCAAAGTTAAGCTAGAACTATAAAGTTCAGGGTAGCAAAGTATTGTGTTAATGAAAATTTTCTCTACTGGAGGGACCTCGTTGGAATGCTTTTAAGGTGTTTGGACAAAGAACAAGCAATGGAAGTCATGCAGCAATTTCATTCCAGTATGTGTGGAGGGCACCATTATTGGAAGACTACATACCATAAAATCCTCAGAGTTGGTTATTATTGACCCTCCTTATTTTATGATGTATTTTCATTTGTTAAATCTTGTGACAGGTGCCAAATATTTGAAGGAAAACAACAGTTGAATCCCTTGCCCTTAAAACCGATACATGCAAAAGGACCTTTTTAGCAGTGGGGCTTGGATTTAATTGGAGAAATCAATCCACATTCCAGTGGCTAGCATAGGTGGATATTAGTAGCCAATGATTATTTTACTAAGTGGATTGAAGCAATCCCTACTGGGAAGGCTGATCATAATGTGGTCATGAAGTTTTTAACAGAAAATGTCTTTACTAGATTTGGTTGTCCACATAAATTAGTCATAGATAATGCAACAGCCTTTAGAGCAAAAGAATTGGTAGAAATGTGTAATTCAATGGGTATTAAACCGGTTCATTCCACCTCCTATTATCCTCAAGGAAATGGTCTAGCAGAGTCTTCCAACAAGAGTTTAATAAGGATAATCAAGAAGCTATTGGATGATAACAAGAAGAACTAGGATTCCAAGCTCAAATATGCACCTTGGGTTGACAGAGTGACTATTAAGAGATCCACAGGGAATTATCCATTCAAGCTGGTGTATGGCACAGAGGCAGTATTTCCAATTCAGCTTACTCTCCCTGTGGCAAAGTTCCTTCAATTAGAGCAAAATGAGGAAGAAGACGTGGAAAAAAGAATCACAGATTTAGCAGCGTTACATCAAATTAGGAAACAGTTGATTGAAAAGGCTGCATCACATCAGAAAAAGATCAAGGAAGTTTTTGACAAAAGGACAAAGGCAGATAATTTTTAGGTTGGAGACTTGGTCCTGAAATGGGATGCACTGAAAGAAAAGAAAGGAAATCATGGGAATTTTGATGCTTTCTGGACAGGGCCTTTTATTATTTCTTAGATCCAAGGGAACAACATGTTCATGCTTAAAAGCATGGGAGGAGAAGCAGTTTTTGATGGCCCAGTTAATGGGTGTTTTCTAAAAATTTATGTGATTTAAGGTCGTTTGGCCTTAAAGTTGTAAATATTTAATTTTATTAGTTTTAGTGTAGGTTTAGATAGACCCCATGCCCAATGGAACACTAGGAATTTTGCTAATTTTTTTTTCATCAAAAAGACATTGGTCTACAAGTTCTTGAGACCTCATAGGGAGGATCTCATCCCCAGAAGGAGCCAATGTTAGCTCTGCTATATTATTCAACTGTTGAGGCTCAAAAGGCAGCTTGGCCACGTGTTTTGTGCTGGAAGGAGGCCCACATCATTTTGTTTCCTCAATTCCCCTTCATTTTCCTTATTCTCCCTTAACCCCTTCAGCTCTGTTTTTCTCCCTAAACCTTGTTTAAGCCCTTGTTCCGCCTATCCCCTCAGCTCTAAAGTTTAAACCCATACGACTATATTCATGTGACCGCACACCATAACATGTCGTTTCCCCATCATATTAATAAAAAATGTACATAATCAATATCCGCCATCAATCGCGTCCACTGTCAAATTTAACGGCTATCGCATCTCCTGTCTTCATTAACTCCCTACGCGTTAACTCGCGATAACAGTAATTTTCGACATGTCCCATCTGCCATGTGTTGCGCATTCAATGGTATCGCGCGGGTTTGTACGAATACTGCCATCCTCCCGTAAGTGGTGTGAGGAATACCACTTGCCACCAAAACCGTTGTCCCCATTGATTAAACCCCACACATCTTCAGCTCCTGATCACTGTTGGATCTGCCCACCTCGTGATCCAATGGCCCTAGTTATTTTGTTCCTATTTTCTCCAGATACCTTCAACAAAATGATCCTCGCCATCGATCACTGCACTCCAATGGTTGATGTGCATCCTTTGCCCATTCGTACACCCACCATGAAGTCTTTGCCACCTTTGACTGAGTCGTGCTTCCAGAAGACAGTGGTGGCCATCTAACAGTACTCGGTGTAGTTATTCTTCAACAACTGCATTCAAGAACACTATGGCCAAAGAACAAAAGGACATTCCTCGAGCAGTTCACAGCATTAATCAGTTATGGATCATTCTTTCATAAGACATTCTACCTGATCAAGGAGGACAACCAAGTACCAAAAAATGTCAGATGCATTTATGGAAGCAACAGATTGTGGCAGAGATTCATATTAGATAGTTAATTTGGTTGGTGGTCCATTATAACCCCTCCATGCATAGGATAGTAGATCATTTTGTAAACAAACTCTATATATACCCAGAAGACAGATGTAGTCTTGGATGATGGTTGATGGTTTTGGTTCTGATGTAAGGTTCATATTCTGGAGACTGTAACTATTGTGATACCTGCAGCATCTGGTCTTCATTTTCAGCTAATACATGCTTCTTTTGTTGTTAATTTCTCACTTTTCACTTCTTCTTTGTTCCAGGCTGTGCGTGTTATGTATTTTCATTTGCTCTTGATGTTTAGCATTAGAGGGTCTGTCATCCCACCTTTGTGTTAGAATTTAGTATGTATCATTGAATGTGCTATGTAGGTTTCTATTTTCTTAATGCCAAAGAGCTGTCATCCTATCTATGTATTAAGAAATAGATTTGTAGACCTCTTTACTGGTTGCAACCAATCATCACATGGTCTTGTGCATCTGCTGGTGTGGTCAGTATTCTCCATGTTCACTTAATCCTCAAACTGTGAGTAATTGATGGTCTAAGGCCTTGTAGTCTAGGGGTGTTCACCCATGTCTGGGGTCAAGCATAGTAGAAGTGGTTATCTGGCTTGAATATGCATCATTCCTTCCATTCATCCGATTTCCAACATTTTTGTTGAGTTTGTAATGTTCCCGAGCATCTCTGAGATATAACCTAGGAGAGTTTCTTGGGGTGATAACAGTAGAACATCACCATGATACTCGTCATTAGAATTAAGTTTGTGTGCCTTGTTGCCTGAGCATGGTTCATACGTCGCATCACCCATTACTTCACCCTACGTCACCCATGTATGTCATGAAAAAGGTAAGATTGAATTCATTTTATTTTGTACTTATGGCAACTTAACATGACCATTGACGGCCGAGGACGACTGTCATAATTAAGTCGGGGGGGAACGAATTATATGGTGACATGACCGTCGCATGACTTGTGAATATTAGAAAAATCCAACAATTAAGGCATGATGACCTAGTAGTTATTATTACTTAATGCTGAATCATACCAAAATGGGTAAATGTACCATTAACGAGACCTCCCCATGACTCACCATAAAGGTAAAATTCATTGTGCAGTACAAACCATGCGTGCCAAATCCCAATCCAAAATATTCACTTGTGTTGCCCTGACGGCCTACCATTTACCCCTATTGGAAGCATTGAATCCCCATTCAGAGTGCTTGGAGAGGAGGAAGATAGCAGTACAGGCTAAAACATCTAGAGTGTGTGTTGACTACCCCGAAGAAGGTGAAACAACAATGGATTGCATAAGAAATGCGAGGAGCAGCAATACCTCATGAGCCAGGGTCCACAGAAGCCTTAGAAGATTGCTTGGAAGCTGAAATATTTTCAAGGATGCAAGCTGGTTTGAATTCTTCTGGATGTTAGAAGGATCAGACAATGGTGTTGCCATGGAATTTGCAAAGAATCTGGAGAGAAACCAGATGGAAGTCATAGGTTTGAAGTTGGAGGTCATGGAAGAAGTTATTGCCATAGTAACAGGATTGCGAGAAGAAGGGAAGAGATGGCTTACTAGGAAGGTCAATGACCCCTCACTAAAAGGGGATTTTCTCCAAGAAAGAGAATCACTATTATAGAAAGTGTTGTGGTATTCATCAACCCCCCATTTGTTAATGATAGTAGTTAATGTCACATTAACTAAATGGGGACCCTTTAAAAAGTTTCATCCAAGAAACAAAACTTAGCAGTTAGTCATTTCTTTTATTTTTTGAATAAAGCAAAGATAACAATCAAAACCTTTTCGGGAAATACTAAAGACTTACCTTTTCATATATAACATGTCTAAAACCCACCAAAGGACCTTCCTAAAACCTCCCAAATCAAGAAAAGTGATTAAATAAGGGTTTCATGATCTAAATTATCATAAAATCCGATGAACATAGAAGTTCTTAAGCTTTTTAGGCTTAAGTCTCGCATTGCATAACACGACTTATAAATAACTCTCTTAAAAATGATATAGCATGATTTGCGAGTTGTGAAATCATGATGGTGCTTTGACCTTTATTGCATCACATTTCGGGTATTCAAGCAAATGCTTTGCACTTACCATCAGTGAATATTACGAAATGTGATTCGTGTCCGGACCCACACCTTAGAATATTAAAAGTAAATATTTCGAGTCCGTCAAGTCTATTGCATAGGATCAACCTAGCAATGAACTGTACGTGAAACAGCTAATCGATGGCTCGCATCTCACATCTCATGGAAATATAGCAGTAGGTAAGAATTCTAAAAGGCACATCTTGTGATATTGAGATCTAGGATATTACTTCACAAGTCGCACAACCGCTATCATCAAAGTACAATGGCTTTCCACCCTAGAAGCTTTCACCCCATTTTACGATGCAAACATTTATGAGAAATAAAGTTAAGGGATAACGAATCATTAGTGGGCATTAGTGGGAAATAATTGCATTTATGTGTGAAATTCAATTTAGCTTGATACGATATCTTGTTACATGCATTCAAATAATGCTTCTTTTACCACCTTTACAAGCTATCTACATTATTTCATTTTTACGATCATCTTTGAGTTTCTGATAGCTATTGTTCTTCATTTTAGGAAAAACCCGCAGAGCAGAGCATGTAGAACAATGGGGAAGAAAGGCAAGGTTATTGCCTTTGAGAAGACTGAGATGACTCCCCTATTCACATATACCACATGCAGTAGAGAGGGATGAACCTCTACATGGGAGACTATGTACAACATACAGGAGGAGGAACAACTGAGGATTATGGAAACTAATGTTACATTTGATGGATGAGATTCCTTAGACACTTCCATGCTAGAGATGGCTTGCTCATTTTTTCACCGCATATACACTCGGCTGAAGATAATCCCTTATAGCGACATGGTAAAATGGGTTATCCATGAAGCAAACATCTCAGATAGAAAATTCAAGACAAGAAGCCAAGGGGTCATTAGATCCTCTACTCGGGACAACCTACAACTTATGTACCACCTACTAGAGCCACAGGTCATCTACAATAGGCAATTTGTAAAGAAGTTTGCTAAAGAGAACAACAACCCAGCAGATTGCACTCATGCCTGGTCAAATAATGAAGAGAAAATCAAGAAAGACAAAAATGGTATGTACACTACTACATCTATTTGTCCCCCTTATAGTTTTGTTGCAGCTATGTTATGTAGACTGTTTGGTAGACTTGATAGTACTAAGTTCTCCCTAGAGTGGTTTCCATTAATAGATGCAGTTGTTAACACAACTATAATGAATTGGGCTGAAACCCTGTCAAACAATTTAGCAAAAACAATTATCGAGTATAGAAGGAGAAGAGTATTGCTTCGAGGGTTTAGCCTCCATTTTTATGAGCACCTATGTTATGGATGCTATTTGTTTTAGTTCAAAGTTCCTCATTATGGGATGAAAATGGACTATTTGAAATCCACTTCCCATTCATGTGTACCACAAGGTCATGTGGGAATCCAATTTTCAACCACATCTTTTCAAGATTTTCCATGGAGTTATGCTCCCTATTCACAAGCGGCTTTCTAATTGAGATGCCCCCAGGTTTTCTTAAGAAGCTGAAGTTGACATCCTCCCAGTGGCCAGATGGTTCAGGGAAGAAACATTTACATATATCAGAGTTTTTGGAAACATCACCTCCCCCTACATCCTCCCATACTATGTTCCAGATAAATTGATGGCTAGCGAGATAGCCTATCAGACAACTAGCGAGGGAGGAATGAGCCATACATTGAAAGAGTCAAAAAAGGCCATTTGGCCTGCATTCCCTATACAGTGAAGAGTGTTTGCACTACAAGACCTGGCAAACACATTCAAAGAAGTAGAGAACATGCTATCTCTCCAATTACCCAAATTCCCTGGACGTTAGTATGACCTGTTTGGCACTGTCAATAATTTCACCACTTTGGTGAAAATAAAAGTATTCACTAATGAGGAGGATGTTTTTGATGATATCTTTTTATAGAAAAACACCTTTACGGAGGTGAAACATATGGCACAACTAATTTTTAACCATGAAGATCTGGAAAAGTTTTACAATTACAGAGAAAGAAGGCTGGAAATGGTCCCATTGGACCAATTATTAATTGAACCAATAAGGGAGCCTACTCCAAGTGTGACTATAGAAGGTGACTCCAAAGAAAATTCCAAATCTGATTCTAGGGCAGAGTCTCAAGAAAAATATACCAAGGAATCACAATAGTCATTGCAAAATGGAAAAATAAGAAGCATCGAGGATACGACCCAATCTACACAAAAGATAGCTGAAGAAGCTTTAGCTAGCACGCAGGTTGAAATCCATACTACCTCTGCACAACCAATAAAACCCAAGGTAATTAACTTAGAGGAAGAGTGGGATAATTTTAATAAAAGTTTCAATACAGAGGAACAGGTGCCAGAGTTTCAAACTCCATAACAGAGAACAGCTCATAAATTACAGTGGAAGAAACTGCAAATGAACAAGAAGTAGAGCATATCCTTGTTACCCCCGCCTCCAAAATAATTCCGAGAATTGAATAAATACCCCCTTTGGATGTATTCTATAGCCCACAACATAAGGCTGTGGTGAAAAGGCAAAGAAAGAAAAGGAAATTGGACTCCATAGTTGTTACTACCCCTGAGAATGAGCTAATGGATGTTCTATGGATGGACTTGCCTGTCGATCCATCTGCTAACCTAACTAGACTCTCATAGTTTGTAGGTGCTTATGCTATAACAACCATAGACAAAGAAACATAAGTCCAAATGCCACTTAGAGAAAAGGAAAATAAAATAATGTTCCTTGAGCAACAATTACAGCAAGTCAAATTTGACCAGTAGGAAGAGATACAGTTGGCCAAGCTTCAACAGGAATTTGAACACATGCAAATAGAACATCAAATCAGCTTAGCCAAGAAGGAAGCACAAGTGTAGGAAATAACTAATCTACATAAAGATGATCCAAAAATTGATTAGTTTATTACCGAAGCACTCAGACTTAATTCCCAGTTGACACATCAGAAAGAATTATTGTGCCAAAAGTTTTCACTCTGGAAATATTATTATGAAACAAGTGATAAACTGACAAGTCAAGTCGTAGAAATTTGACTTGAATATGATGACATCTTTAGAAAGGACTCTGATTTCATCACCTGAAAAAATACATAGGAGGGGAGAAAAGATGCCCTGCCCAAGCTAGAAGAATCACATAAGTAAATTATGTTTGCAAGCTGGGATTCTCAGCTTAAAGAAGCAGAAAAGGCAACAACGGACGTGGTGGAAGCAACAAACATTCTCATAGAAAATATCAATGAGAATTTGAATGGTGCCAATCTAGTGGTAGAGTCCATTCCAGGGTTACTTCCAAATGCGAAACAACTTGAAAAACAATGGAAACAGGCAACGGAAGAAAAAGTTGAAGTGATAAGACAAATGACTAGGCTAGACTGGGTGTCATATTGGCAACATTTGGTCAAGCCTCATAGCTAATGGATGACCCTGTGATGCCTAACCACTTTTTCCAAGAAAATGGCGCCAACACTGACCGATGTTGTATTTGATGGATAGTTGAAAGCTGAAGTCGGCCAGCCTACATAGCTGAAGCCTATGGTGGATACTTGTGATCTGAAGGATCGAATGCAACATAATTAGTCACCCTGTTTACTTTAATTTTGATTTTAATTTTTCATAAATTGAGGTATGTCGTTTAAACCTCCTCAACTATTTTTTTAATAATCTATTTTTATTTTTATAGTTTTAGTATTTAAACCCCTCTTATGCATTTAAAAAGGGTCTAGAATTTTATAAGAAACTCTCTTCAAAACATGCACTTTTTTCCCTTTGAGGAAGTTCTGGTGAAATATATGGAACAAGATTTATTTTTATCTGACTTAGCATCTTCTACTGAAATTTCACTTTTGTACTCTTAGATGATGTTGAATGGATTGAAGATAGATCAATATTGCTGAAACACATGAGGAGGACACATTATAAATGGTACTTTTATCTCGTAATCCTTTTTACTTATGTATTAAGCAATCATTTCTTTTTTGAATTATTTGTGTATGAAAGTATGAATTTTTATTATCGTTATTGCACTTTTGTATGATGAAGATATTTATTTTATGTTGAGTTTATGAATAACTCTTTATGCGATATATTTCTCACAATCGTTTGGGCTAACTTTTTATATGAAACAATTATTGTTAAAACAGATTCACTTCTAATCGTAATTGAATGATCTTTATTATGAAATGCTTTTAGAAATTATTGTAGATTGCATATATCAATTTTATCTCGGGTATATTATGATTAGATAGTTTTAAAAATTAGAAGCTAAATTCATTTGTGATTGATTAGTTCAGACTAGATTACCGTTATCTTAAACATTACTCTAAAAACATCACACACCACCCCATTTAGCACAAGCATTAAAAAGATTGGGAAACTGATCCCATTATCCCTAGTTGGAGCCACTACTCCAAACAAAAAAGGAGCTGCCAACCAAGGTCTGAACTAGGTGGTTTTCCCCCATGTTGAGGCAATGATCTTCGAGGTTTCAACATTTTGGCACTAGAAGGAGGGCCTAAAGTATGAATGGCAAGTAAATCCAAATTAACAGGCCATTCTAAGAGTAAAACACCCTCACCCTCACCTCCAACTTCTCAAAAGTCTTCTAAATCTCCTGACCCTAAGTGGGAAGTTGCACAGGATATTATACAACCTGTTGCTGAAAACGCAGTCGATCCAGAGCTTTCCTCTCTTACTGAAGCCCTTGAAGTTCAATATTTGATTCACAAATTACAGGGGATTTCGCTATCATAAGAAGATTCCGAGATATCTTAGGATAGTGATACTTCTTAGTTCACTCCATCTCAGTCGTTAACTAGAGAACAGAGTGAAAAGTTCAGAATACATTTGTTCGAATTTCCTCTTCCAAGCTAGAAGAAAGCTAAAAAGACACCATCTAAATCTCACAATGAGGTTTTATCATCATCTTCATCCATCCTATCTATACCCTCACAAGATCAATCATCCATCCCACCACTCCAGATCATGATTCACACAGGTACAAAAGCTATATCTTCCTCTACCTAATCACCTTCAAACCCTACTACAACACCTTCCCCTACCCACATACCAGCAATGGCACAAAATCCTCGAGGGCCATGGACAAAACAAGGGGTTGTTAGGATGGTTGGTCCTTTACATCAATTACCAACACTTCTAGAAAAATGGCTGCCCAAATTCAATCCTGATAATGGCCTATTCACTGAGGAACATATAAATAATTTTATGTTATCCATTAACTTGAATCAAGTGGAGGTGGAAGACGTAGTTGTAAGACTATTCCCATATACTTTGCAGGGAGAAACAGGATCATGGTACTTTTCGTTACCATTAGGTTCTATTAATAGTTGGGATGCTTTTCAAGAGCAATTTTTACCAAAGTTTGGAGATGATAGATCTACAACTACCTTAATTAATGATCTCTCCAATTTGAAAGCTAAACCAAGAGAACCTATAAAGGACTTCAACTCTTGCTTCAATAAACTATTTAATAAAATACCAGTGGCATCTAAGCCTAGTGATGATGTCCAAAATGAGTAGTACACCTCTGCTCTGCCATCAAACACAACTATCTTTGTTGATAGAGATTCCAAACCAACCTTGGCAGAAAATATGAAAGATGCAATAGCTATAGAAAAACACATACTAGTTGTCGAAAAGAGAAACACATTAGAAGAACAGAAATCTAAGAAAGTAACCTTCAGAGATGACTCTAAGAAGAAACCATTGAAAGACCCTTTTGATCTTGAAGGGTTACAGAAAGTCCTCAAAACCATGTCTAATGAAATTGTTGATATTAAGAAACAGGTCGTAGAGACTTCCTCTAAGAAACCTTTCAGACCGTTCAAAAGGAATTCCCCTGCTGATCCTAAACATCCAAATGCCATATCAAATGCTAAGTTAGATGAGGACAAAGATTCACCTAGCGAAGAACAAATGGACAAGGAGGAAGTATCAGAGTTACAAGGGATGTGGGATTTTATACTTCCCAATGAAGAAACTCAAGAAGCCTTACCTGTCATTACCTGAAGTAAAAATCCTGTCAAATTGTCACAAAAAAATCCGAAACAAAAGACTTCAATACCACCCCCTAGGGATAAAGCAACAGGTAAGAAATCTGTACCAAAATCCACTCAGACAATAGCTACTCAATTGGATCCTTCTCCTTCATCTAAAACTTTGATAGTTTCTGATGAAATGGAATATAATATTATCAATTATATGAAGAAAACTAGGGCAAACATTACATTTCATGGGCTTAGGAAATTGAAACATCAATAGAAGTTACTTATGAAAGAACTTAAAGTAGTACCTACTGCACCACTTCCTGCTACCATAATCTCACAAGCTACCCCAGAAATGGGAAGACCCCCTAGTGCTTCTTTGAATAAAATAGATCTAATTGATATATCGTTAACTAGAGGAAGATCAAAATCCCACACTCCATCGTTTCTTCTTACTTTTGAAGTCTTTAAAATAAACCTACACAACTTTCTAGTTGATTTCGAAGCTTCATCTAACATATTGTCCAGAACAGTTTGTGAGAAGTTGAATGTTCAACCTTAGAAATTCACTATATGAATAGTTTAGTTAGATCACTCTCAAGTCGAAGTCGTCGGGGAACTTAATCAAGTAACCATCAAACTTTCATCAAACCCCAAACTTTTCCAAGTCGTCGACATACTTGTAGCTGACATTCCTAAGTTCTATGGTTTAATCCTTAGTAGAGACTGGTCAGAAAAACTTCATGGCTATTTTACAACTGACTGGTCTCAAATGTGGCTTCCCTATAATAGTAAACCAAATCAAATAAGGGTTGATCGTGAGAAACATCAAAAGTTCATAGTGACAGAATTAGAAGGAGAAAACGAACCAGCTATGTATAGCAACAATATCATCGGAAATTATTTTGTAGAATCATTTCTAGGGACTTTCAATGCTCATACTTCACCGTTCTTAGAAAACTCTGTTGTCTCTCAAATTAAAAATTTCTCCCAAAGAGACACTTCTAAATGTGTAAATTTTGTAGATAAACCTGTAGTAAAATATTTATTTTGGAAATTATTTTTTGATGGATCTAAATCCAATGATGGAGCAGGAACATATTGCGTGTTAGTTAGGCCAGAGGGGGAGAAAAATATGCTAGCATGCAGACTTGAATTTGAATGCACCAACAATACTACTGAATATGAGGCACTAGTTCAAGGTATGTATAAGGCAATTGCCTTAACGTAAAATACCTCCAAGTGTTCGAGGATTCATAAATTGTCGTAAAACAGGTAAGAAACATTATAAATTGTTTATCAAGACACTTGAAACATTATTAGTCGTTAGTTCAAGGTATGACTATTAGCATTATGATGCATGTGTTGTACTTGATGGCAACCCACTTGTAGTAGAATAACTCACTTGTATATGGTAACTAGATGAATCTACAGAAGAGATATTAGATGTGGAAGAATGCATGGTAGTTGTATTTACAAATGTGAAAATATGCAGGGTAGTTCAAAGGAATCAGTTCAGAAGTAATGTACAATGGCAACTCTCTCAGATAATAGTTCACAGTACAACAAGTTAATAGCAAAGGATTACAGATTAGACTACAAAGAATGAAGAAAGAGAGTTGTGTGCAAGTTCACCTTGACCAATCTGTGTATACACACAAGTTCACTGAACACAAGTAGCGTATACGTACACACACACTTTCACAGAAGGAAAACCGCATATATGTTGGAAAAATAAGTTTTTGGTTTGAGGTATTTGGTCCAAGGTATTTCGATCCATGGTATTGGTCCAAGGTATTTGGTCCGAGGTATTGACCCTAGGTATTTAGTCCAAGTTATTGGTCCTAAGTGGCTTTGATCCATGGTATTGAGAAAGGCATAAAACTATATAAGGAGGAGAAGATCATTAGGCAAAGGTGTGCAAGCATTGAATATCTGATGAAGTGTGAGATCTAGCATGCAGGGTATCGACTTATTGTGCTTTTCTTGATCTAAACCAAGGATGAACCTTAGCGGTTGATGAGGGATAAGATTTAATAATGGATCAAGATCTTAAGGCTTGAAATGAATTACCATTATATGGTTTGATCATGTATAGTCTAGATCTGAATACTGACACATGCGTTGTTCTGTAAATGTTATGATCTGGGTATGTCTAAAGTCTAGAATAGCTGCAAAATTATGAATTAATATTTGTAGACATATACGCTGGTTGGCTTTGATAAAAGTGCGTATACACGCTAGTTCAAAAAATCTAAGTAGCGTATACATTATGGAATATGATATTTAAAGTTGCAATTGGATCTGGCTATTGTTGCAAAATTCTAGGTTTTGCTCTGTTTTCTAGTGACTATGTTTTGATGACAGTATACTGAATGTTTAGATTGATTGATTGTTATTTGCTTCAGTGATCATGGTATTTCAGTGATTTAGTTGTGGGTGATTCAGAGATTTATGATTGAGTTTAAGTGATTGGTTGATGTAGATGTACTTGATGATTGTATTGCAATTATGATGTTGTTGATGGGTCCAGTATGAAAATTGAATGAAACATGGCCTTCAAATTATGGTTTTGTGTTCTAGGAGTATCCAGTCTGAAAATTTATGAAACATGGTCCTTGGAGGAAGAAAGAAGGTTGTAGCCTTCTGTAGGTCGGTGCCTACGTACTAGTAAACATATCGGCTAGTACAAGAGCTAGGGGGTTGTAGCTCCCTTCCAGTAGAAGCTGGAGAATGAGAGAAGGTTATAACCTTCTATAGGTAGATGCCTATGTACTGGTATGAGTCTGCACCAGTACAATGTTGTAAATAGATTTCTTATTATTAAAATAAGACAAAGATGACAATAGCAGGTGGTTTTCACCCACATTGGGTTTCCACCTTAAATCTTGGTGCTCATGTGTGTTGCTTATGTGTGATGGTTCATTCTATTACTAACTGTACTAGTTATTATTTAGTGTTTAATAAAGCACTAATGCACTGATTAATGATCAATATATGATGAATTAACTGAATCATAAGTTCACTAGATATACGTTGGTTGCCTTAATAATAGTTGCGTGCACACATGAGTTCCTTTCACTGTAGTAGCGTATATAAATCAATTTGGGAAATTAAATTATTGATCTGATAATACTAATTCACCCCCCTCTCAGTATTATTTCCAACAATTGGTATCATAGTAGGTCCTTTGGTAGAAGCTTGATCGCTTGAAGGATATCCGTAGAACAATGGGAAAGAAGCTAAAGAAGAAAGCGCCTCAGAAGAAGAAGACATCTCAAAGGAACTATGACAGTGGGAGAGTCAATTGGGGATTATGTGGAAGCAACTCTTCAAATTTAGCATCACTTCAGAATGAAGATGAACAAGCAAAAGAACTATCAGGTATGAATTTGTTATCCTCTAGTGATACATTTCTCTGTCCATTTGAAGATGATGAAATTGATAGCGAAACAACTGAATTTTCTCTTATGGGTGGGAGAGAAAGATATCAAATAGAGGCAGAATTTAAAAGGTGCATAGACAAAATTAGAGATCAACAAGACCTATTGGACGAAAGGGAGTGTGCCTTCAAATAAGAAGCTACCAAACTAAAATCTCAACTAGACGAAGGAAACTAAGGAATTAATTCAAGGAAAAGGAAGATCAATGTCAAAAGCTGCAGGATGAAGTGACATCATTGAGAAATGAAGTAAATAAAAGGAGCACAACAATCAAGAAAATCAAAGATAGATCCAGTTACTATGAAAGTCTTGAAGCTAAGATCCTCTCTCTAAAAGAAGATCTTGAAAAGTCAAATAAGCAGAATGAAGAACTACTCCAAGCTCTTGAAGAACAAGAAAACGAAGTTCGTCGGCAACAAATGGAAGAAGGAAGAAAAGATGAATAAATAATAAAGAAATAGTATCTTGAAAAGGAAGAGAAATATCAGGTTGAGGTAAATATCCTAAAAGGTAAATTAGAAGAAAAGGATAAGATTTTATGATTTCAAAATAGTACTAAGATTTTGGATGATATTCTTAGTAGTCAAATGTCTCCTGCCATCAAAACTAGTCTTGGTTTTCATGAATCTGTTGAAGGTGAATCTAGCTCACAAGGTGAGGCAAGGAACTCTAATGCAAAATCTGAAATGCTCAACAAGGAGATGAGAGGTCAACCCCATCAAAAAACAAGGAAAGAAATTCTTCAAAGAAAATATTTTACTCCTAACTATGGAAGTGATAGTTAGTTATTTCCTCAAATGAATAATGTTGAATGTTTTATATGTCATAATCTTGGACATGTTGCAGCGAGATGTAGAAGTAGAATGGTTCAAGAACATCACATAGAAAGATCATCAGCTTCCAGGTACTTTAAGGGATATTGTTTCTCTTGCAATATGTTTGGTCACAAAGCCATTGACTGCTTTAGAAGAAATATGAAACATGTAAGATGTTATGCATGTAACAAGGTTGGACATATAGCAAAGGATAGCAGGAGAACATTTCGGGCACCATACCAAAAGGAGAAAACATCATCACAATCAAAGATATGGAAGAAGAAGGAAGTACAGTCAGAAAAATGTGGCATGGCATAGTGTACAGACATAACTAACTCAGGGGGCGATGAAAGTGTGAAACTTCAATGTTCTAAATCTCATACACAAGTTTCATGAAGGCAAGTCGCGTATATATGTGAGTTCAAAGGTGAACAATTGTGTCTATGTGGTTTGAGAAAAATTATGTTGGACAGACTTAGAAAAATTGATTTGATATGATTCAGACAATTATCAATTATATTTTCTGTCATAGATAACTACACTCTATGGAAGTTATTTAGAATTTTTTTGATCCTCACAAGTTGTTGATAACCTGATGTATATCTGATTGACGATGATGCCTTGATACTTCTTACTAATATATGCAATGATTAGATCTGACAGTAAACAGGTGGAATAGGTGCAGGGGGAGAACATGTTATGCTTCTAATAAAGCATTACTAGCATTATGTTTAGAAGTCTTTGGTACCTAATCAATGATGATGATGCTTATATGGCTAAATGATACATCTTGATGTTGCCCACGATAAAATCTTAGATGATACTTTGGATCACAGAGTTGGTATTCAGATTAGATTTATGGATGATTGTGAATGACTTTTTGATGATGCATATAGTACATATATGTTTCTTACATGGTGACAAGGAGAAGTACAAAGCTTGAGTACACAAACTTCATTATTTGTTGATGAGCCACTTATTTATTTTATGTTGCTGTCATCATGCCTTCAAAGATGCATAAAGTTCATATGGTGCAGTTATGATGCAGGCTCTCACATGGTTGGGGATTGTTGCTGATGATAGCAAGAAATCTTGACAAATGACCATGAAAACATGGTTTTCTAGATACATATTGCTATCTCATGGATGGATATACAATATGTTGGATACATGGATGATTACTTAAGTTGCATATTGATAAATCTTGTTGGTTGGCCAAGAGAATGGTGTTATTGCAGGTGTCATGAAGACATAGCTATTTGAAGATATGGATATTCGAAGACATGGCTTACTTAGTCACATAATGATGATGAGTTCTTACTTGATTATGATAGGTTGATACTCACATATGTTGATTATCGTGGTTGATACTCAGATGTGGGATGTTCCCTAGTGAAGATATAGTGAAGGTTATTGTGGAAAGATCATGTAGTTCTTAATAATGATGTTATGATGATGGATGATGTCTATGGTGTTTTCACATACATATGATACGATGTGAATGATTTGGTGCTACCACTTGGAGATATGACATATGCTTAATTGATTCATTTATGGTTATGATAAGGCTCTTTCGACTAAGGAAACGAAGCAAGCTAATCTTGATGAGATCGAGAGGATGAGTTGATATCTATATGTAGACATGCTTTGTCATAGGTTGATGATATTTACACTGTCATATCTTGGGAACTAATGATGGACATATACAAGTTGCTAGTTTGGATGCTATTGACAGATGCTTATGGTGTGGGTCATACATGGTGTACAATAGTTGTTGATGACTATCATGGTCTTGTTTATATATTTGGTCTCTGTTATAAATGTCATGTATATCATTTGATGTAAAGGTCATATAAAGACCCATGATGTGATAATTTGTCTCTATCTGTCATAGTCTTTTGATGAGTCCTTTTTGATAATATGATGTAATTTGTAACCCCACTATGCATGGGAAGGATGATGTAATAATTTCTATATTTTAGTCATGTATATCCCCACTTGGTTGGGAGGATGAGTCAAACTTGGTATATCCCCACTTGGTTGGGAGATTGATATATGTATGAATCATTGGTGATAAGAAGGTAAAAGTCACCTAGTTGAGTTATAGAGTCATGTCATTCTTTTGGAAAAGATTTGCAGACTCTACATGTGCTCAAGGGGAGCATGGATGATATAGTGCATCTCATCATGTACAAAGGGGGAGTTTAATCAGAGAATTAAGAATATGCTTAGGGGGAACATGATCAATGTTTATATTCAGTTGTTCACATATGAAAGTCTCTTTTTTTTGTCATCCCTTTGCCCTTGATATCAAAGCGGGAGAATATCTTGGTCCACCCTTTGCCCTTGATGTCAAAGGGGGAGAGTATTTTGGTGTTGCTTGTTATCTCTAACAGTTTCTACAGCTTGCGGTAATCAACACCGACATGGTTGCCATCAAGTCCAAAGGGGGAGATTGTTGGCATTATGATGCATGTGTTGTACTTGATGGAAACCCACTTGTAGCAGAATAACTCACTTGTATATGGTAACTAGATGAATGTACAGAAGAGATATCATATGTGATAGAATGCATGGCAGTTGTATTTACAAATGTGACAAAATGCATGGTAGTTCAAAGGAATCAATTCAGAGGTAATTTACAATGGCAACTCTCTCAGATAACAGTTCACAATACAACATGTTAACAACAAAGAATTACAAACCAGACTACAAGGAATGAGAAAAGAGAGTTATACGCAGGTTCACCTTGACCAAGATGTGTATACACACAGGTTCACTGAACACAAGTAGTGTATACATACACACGCACTTTCACAGAAGGAAAAGCGTGTATATGTTGGGAAACTAAGTTTTTGGTTTGAGGTATTTGGTCCAAGGTATTTCAATCCATGGTATTGGTCCAAGGTATTTGGTCTGAGGTATTGACCCTAGGCATTTAGTCTAAGGTATTGGTCCTAAGTGGTTTTGATCCATGGTATTGAGAAAGGCTTAAAACTATATAAGGAGGGGAAGATCATTAGGCAAAGGTGTGCAAGTATTGAATATCAGATGAAGTGTGAGATCTAGCATGTAGGTTATCAGCTTCTGGTGCTTTTCTTGATCTGAACCAAGGATGAACCTTAGCAGTTGATGAGGGATAAGACCTAATGATGGATCGGGATCTTAAGGCTTGAAATGAATTATCATTATATGGTTTGATCATGTATATTCTAGATTTGAATACTAATGCATTTGTTGTTCTATAAATGTTATGATTTAGGTCTGACTGAAGTCTGGAATAGCTGCAAAATTATGAATTAATATTTGTAGACATATACGTTAGTTGGATTTGATAAAAGTGCGTATACACGCTAGTTCAACAAATCTAGGTAGCGTATACATTATGAAATATGATATTTAAAGATGCAATTGGATCTGGCTATTGTTGCAGAATTTTAGGTTCTACTCTGTGTTTTGGTGACTGTGTTTTGATGATAGTATACTAAATGTTCAGATTGATTGATTGTGATTTTCTTTAGTGACGATGGGTTTTTAGTGATTCAATGATTTATGATTGAGTTTAAGTGATTAGTTGATGCAGATGTACTTGATGATTGTATTGCAGTTATGATGTTGTTGATGGGTCTAGTATGAAAATTGAATGAAATGTGGCCTTTAGATTATGGTGTTGTGTTCTAGGAGTATCCAGTCTAAAAATTTATGAAATGTGGTCCCTGGAGGAAGAAAGAAGGTTGTAGCTTTCTGTAGGTCGACACCTACATACTAGTAAACATATTGGCTAGTATAAGAGCTAGGGGGTTGTAGCTCCCTTCCAGTAGAAGCTAGAGAATGAGAGAAGGTTGTAACCTTTTGCAGGTAGAAGCCTGTGTACTGGTATGAGTTTGCACCAGTTTAATGTTGTAAATATATTTTCTTATTATTAAAAGAAGACAGAGATGATAGCAGCAGGTGGTTTTCACCCACATTGGGTTTCCACCTTAGATATTAGTGTTCATGTGTGTTGCTTATGTGTGATGGTTCATTCAGTTATTAACTACACATGGTTACGATTTAATGTTTAATAAAGTACCGATGCACATATTAATGATCAACATATGATGAATTAACTGAATCATAAGTTCACTAGATATACGTTGGTTGCCTTAATAACAGTTGCGTGCACACGCGAGTTCCCTTCATTGAAGTGGCGTATATAAATAAGTTTGGGAAATTAAATTATTGATATGATAATATTGATTCAGCCCCCCTCTCAGTATTATTTCCAACACTGACTCTCCACTTTACTAATTTTAATATTTCCCCTATCCCAAGACTCCATAATGCTAGTGCCGATCTTCTAGCTAATGTCACTTCCAAGCTTATCCCTCTAGAATATTATAGCCCAGATCAATTCTCCATTGAACTAATTTTTAGGCCTTCCATCCCTGATAATATAACCAACTAGAGAGTCTTTAATAACGATTTGGATATCATAAGCTTCCTTACCTCAGAAGGCATACGACGATCAAATAGTTGATGAAGACTAGCATGATAACCAGCTTAAACACGAAATGACCATTAATGCTATACCAAAGTCTGTAGTTAAGTTGGAAGATTTATATGACCTTAAAGATAGATTTAAATGATCTACTAATTCAAAACTTGAGAGTTCAACTCTAAGATTTGAATTTATTAATCTTGGGATTGATTTAAAACCTCAAAATATTAACTTAGGTCTAGGTCTTACGTCAGACAAAAAAGCAACTTTTATAAGTTTGTTTAAAAGATATAAGAATATCTTTGCATGGAACTATGAAGATCTCAAAACATATGAAACCTCTATTATCCAACACACTATTCCAAAGATATCAGACGAAAGACCTATTCAGCAAAAATTGAGGAAAATCCATCCTAATTTAGAAAGTCAAATTAAATTTGAGTTGAATAAACTACTGAAAGCCAAAATTAGTTTTCCTTTCAGACACTCTTGATGGGTTTCCAATATTGTCCCAGTCAGGAAAACGAACGGTGATATTCAGATATGTATAGATTTCGAAAACCTCAATAAAGCTTGTAAAAAGGACAATTTCTCATTACCTCCTATGGAACAGATGTGGCAATCAGTATTAGGCTCTGAACTAATGTCTTTCCTTGATGGATTCTCAGGTTATAACTAAATCTTAGTACATTCAGATGACGAGCTAAAAACTACATTCAGGACAAAGTGGGGCACTTATGATTATCGAAAGATGCCATTTGGACCGATCAACACTGGTGCTACTTTCCAGAGAACCATGGATATAGCCTTCAAAGGTTTGGTAAATAAGTCAGTAGTGATATACTTAGACGATATAACAATATACTCCAAAAAATGAAATAATCTTCTAAGAGACTTGAAACAAATCTTTGAACGTTGCCAAAGTTATGGAATTTCTCTGAACCCCAAAAAGTCTTTTTTCGCGTTAAGTGAAGGAAAACTCCTTGGATTCATTGTTTCCAAAGCAGGAATTCATATTGACCCTACTAGAATCATATAAATTTATGAAATACCTTTACCACATAACAAGAAATCAATGTAATCTTTCCTAGGTCAAATAAATTGTGTTAAAATATTTGTCCCTGACTTCTTAAGAATTGTTTTACCTCTTCAATCCATGACAAGGAAAAATTCTTTGTTTAAATGGAGACATTTGGAAAACGAAGCTTTTGGCTTGATAAAACAAGCAATTATTAATGCCCCATCTCTAGCAACCCCAAATATTTCCAATCATTTCATTTTATATACTTTTGCTTCCGAGAAATGATATGCGGCCATATTGACACAAGAAAATCAAGATAAGGTTGAAGCTCCAATCTCTTTCTTTAGCTCCAATTTGCAAGGAGTTGAATTAAATTACTCAGATGTTGAAAAATAGGCTTTTGTTGTTTTCAATCTATAAAACACTTCAGACCTTTTCACCTCAAAACCCACATTAAAGTCATAGTACCCTTCTCAGTAGTAAGAAATCTTTTAATACAAAGGGACGTAGGAGAAAAGAGAGAAAATTGGGTCACTTCCTTGCAAGAATATGACATAGAAATTAAACCAACTAAAAATGTAAAAGGTCAAGGTTTTTGTAGGATGTTAGCGGCCAAATCAAATCTATCAGGGTTGAGGATGTAGGTGACGATGTACAAATCTATGAGGTAAGCCTCAACGACACAGAATCAAGGTATGCTGATATCATATTTTACTTGAAAAATGGATATGCACCAGCCCAATTGAATTACACAAAGAAGAGAGCCTTGAGATTAAAATCAAGGCAATATCGGATTGTCAATGATGTACTTTTCAGAAGAAATTATGATTGTGTTCTACTTATATGTCTTGAAAAATATGAGGCAGAGAAGGTTTTGCAAGAACTTCATGATGGACTAGATGGTAGTCACTTTGGAGGTGACACAACGACACATAAAATCCTGCATGCCGGCTATTACTGGCTGATTCTATTCAAATATGCAGACAATTATGTAAGAATATGTAAGGTTTGTCAAATAGCTACTGGAAGACAAAGAAAATGTGTGCTACCATTACAACCTGTCAACATCGACCAACCATTTTAACAATGGGGATTGGATGTAATAGGTGAGATCGTTCCTCATTCTTCTAAACAACATAGACACATTGTTACAGCCACTGATTATTTCACCAAATGGTTAGAGGCAATCCCAATGAAGGTAGCCAATTCAGAAAATAATATTGAATTTATAAATCAATTTATCATCACCAGATTTGGCTTACCATTTGTTTTAATGTTTGATAATGCATCTTATTTTTCAGGCAATGCTATGACAAAATATTCTCTTAAAGGGGGTTTTAAGCTTAAGTATTTGAAAAATTATTATCCACAAGGAAATGGACTAGCCAAATCCACAAAAAAAAATCTCATCAGGATTATTAAACGTATTGTTGACCAAGGCCAAAAGAACTGGCTTAAGTCTTTAGTGTTTTCTCTATGGCCAGATCGAATAACTCAGAAAGCCTCCATCAACACTTCTCTTTTAATTTGGTCTATGGGAAAGAAGCAATCTTACCAAGAAATGTAGCAATCCCATCCTTAGCCTTAGTTCAATTCATTGGAGAAACACCTTCCTCATCTATGCAGGCTAGACAATTACAAATTCTCAAGCTTGAAGAGGAAAGGGGAAAAGGCACGACCACAGATGCACATTATCAGCAGTTAGTCAAAGCCTCCTTTGATTCAAATTTTGTAGCTTCAAAATCTTTCCAACTCGGAGACCTAGTATTAAAATGGGATAAAGCCCATGAAGAGAAAGGTAAGCATACCAGGTTCCAACAAATGTGGCTAGGCCCATTTCAGATTGTGTAACAGTTAGGCCCATCAAATTTTCTACTACAAGATTTATTAGGTAAGAGAGAATCTCTACCTGTTAATGGACAGGTCCTAAAGAAATAATTTCCATAGAATATAATCTCTTCTGTTCACTGTATATTATTGCCTATAGTTAAAATTTTCCTTTAGAAATAATAATACTAATTCAAAAGCATTCACTTTTGGTTTTACAAAGGTTAGTCTCTTTTCAATTTTGACTTTTCACTTGTATAAGTAAAGATTTTTATGAAAGTAATCTTCACATATGAAATGTATAGTTAAGATTGATTGCTCTTAAATTTGACTGTCTTCCTCCTTAACTATCTATTTTTGATGAAGCTTAAATTTAAAAGAGAAACCGCTCCTTATATCAGTCTAAAAATGAATCTATACAAAGCAAAGTCTCTCTCCAGAAAGGCATCTCTAAAAACTCTACAACTGTCGCCCATAAGTTCTTAGGGGGGCCAATGATCCTCCCCACTTAGTCAGTTTTTATTTTTAGAGTGTAATTTTAAAATATACCTAAACTTAAAGCATAAGAGGTCTCATTAAGAGCCATCTTACCATGATCATAAGATTATAACTAAACTGCATATCAAAACAGGGTAATGGCTTATGATTATAATAATCAAAAGACAAGGGGTCTCACCATGAGCCAGTTGTTTAGTTAATTTATGAATCAAGTGAAATTGGGAATGGCATTGTCAATGTTTGTCACCAAACCAAGGCATTGTCCTTTAGGAAATACAAATGAAAAGTTGAAGAAACAAATGAAATAGTTCAGAAAATAAATAAAGCAATAAGTATACTTACAAGATTATCTTTAAAATTGCATTCCGATTTAAGTGGAATACTGGGTCATTGTTGGTTAAAAGGTAACCCTGTTGAGGCTATGAATGCCTGCTGGTAGCAGAGACTCTACCTACAACAATGGAGTAAACCAAAAACCAATCTAGGGAGAGACTCATGGCTTTTTTCTTTAAACAACCAAGTAAAGATTGATGTAGAGAATGTTACTTTTTATAAGAAAACAATAGTCAAAAGAATGGTAGTTAAGCAGACGATTGTTTTATTACAAAAGTAGTATTTCTTACCTTATATTCCATATAATTTGTTTTATTTTCAAGACTATCTTTATTTTGGAAGCTTTAGAAATTTCAAAAAACTCTCAGAGATAACTGGTTCTTCCAAGTGAATTTCCAATTGTTGTGGTATTCAACAACCCCCCATTTGTTAATGATAGTAGTTAATGTTAGATTAACTAAATGGGGACCCTTTAAAAATTTTCATCCAAAAAACAAAAATTAGCATTTAGTCATTTCTTTTATTTTTTGAATAAAGCAAAGATAAAAATTCAAACCTTTTTGGGAACTACTAAAGACTTACCTTTTCACATATAGCATGTCTAAAACCCACAAAAGGACCTTCCTAAAAAATCTCCAAAATCAAGGAAAGTGATTAAATAAGGGCTCCATGATCTAAATTATCATAAAATCTGATGAAAACAGAAGTCCTTAAGCATTTTAGGCTTAAGTCTCCCATCACATATCACGATTAATAAAGAACTCTCTTAAAAATGATATAGAAAGATTTGTGAGTTGCAAAACTGCGATGGTGCTTTGACATTTATCGCATCACATTTAGGGTATTCAAGAAAAATCTTTACACTTACCATCAACCGATATTGTGAAATGTGATTTGTGCTCAGACCCACACCTTAGAATATTTAAAGTAAATATTTTAAGTCCCTCAAGTCTATTGCATAGGATAAAGCCAACAATTAACTATACGTGAAATAACTAATCAACGACTCGCATCTCACATCTCGTAGACACATAACAGGAGGTAAGAATGCTAAAAGGCACATCTTGCGATATTGTGATCTGCGAAATTGCTTCACAAATCACACAGTCGCTATCATTGCAATACAATGCCTCACCACCCTAGAAGCATTCATCCCGTTTTACGACGCAAACATTTATGAGCAATAAAGCTAAGGGATCACCAATCATTACTGGGCATTAGTGGGAAATAACAACATTTATGTGCGAAAAGCCATTTACCTTGATACGATATATTGTTACGTGCATTCAAATAATGCTTCTTTTACCATGTTTACAAGCTATTTGCATTATTTCATTTAGTTTCCGATAGTTGTTGTTCATTTCAGGAAAAACCCACAGAGAAGAGTTTTGAGAAAAATGGGGAAGAAAGGCAAGGCTATTGCCTCTGAGAAGACTAAGATGACTCCCCTATCCATAGATACCACATGCAACAAAGAAGGAGGAACCTTTACATGGGAGACTATGTACAACATACTGGAGGAGGAACAACTAAGGATTATGGAAATTAATGTTACAGTTGATGGATGAGATTCCTCTGATGCTGCCATGATAGAGACATCTTGCTCATTTTTTCACTCCATAGCTTCTCGGTCAAAGATAATCCCTTATACCGACATCATAAAATGGGTTATCAATAAAAAAGACATCTCAGACAGAGAATTCAAGACGAGAAGCCAAGGGGTCATTGGATATTTTACCCTAGGCAACCTACAACTTATGTACCCACTTTTGTTGCTCTTCAGAGGATAATCTTTGTTCTAAAATGTATTTAAGGCTATCATGTTATGTTCTTACCTTGAAGTATCTTCCCATTAGGTAGGGTCACCATCTCTTAAGTGCATGTAGTATTGCCAACATTTCCTTCTCATAAATAGCTTTGTGTAAAAACTTTCCCTTGATTGGACGACTTTCAAAAGTGATGGGTATTTCATCTTGTATTAAAACAGTACCAATTCTATTTCCTAAAGCATCACATTCCACAAAAAATGTTTTTGTGAAGTCTGGTGTAGCTAAGACCGGTGCTTGGCACATTGCCTCTTTAACATGTTCGAAGGTCTTTGTTTCTTTTGGAGTCCATGAAAATGCATCTTTCTTCAATAGTGTTGTTAGAGGTGTTGCTATTCTCCCATAATTCTTAACAAACTTACAATAATACCCTGTCAACCTGAGAAATCATCGTAGATGCTTTATGGATGGGGGATTTTCCATTCCTTAATGGCTTTAATTTTGCTAGGGTCTACCTTAACTCCTTCATGAGATACAATATGACCCAG
>APFE031633125.1:17865-38058 GCA_000404065.3 Pinus taeda | reverse complement strand
TTGAAGAAATACCCCCTTTCGATGTATTTTATAGCCCACAACATAAGGATGTGGTGTAAAGGCAAAGAAAGAAAAGGAAATTGGACTCCATAGTTGTTACTACCCCTGAGAATGAGTTAATGGATGTTCTATGGAAGGACTTGCTTGTCGATCCATCTGCCAACCTAACTAGACTCTCATAGTTTGCAGGTGCTTATGCTAAAAAAAACATAGACAAAGCAACATAAGTCCAAATGCTTCTTGGAGAAAAGGAAAATAAAATAATGTTACTTGAGCAACAATTACAGCAAGTCAAATGTAACCAATAGGCAGAGATTCAGTTGGCCAAGCTTCAACAGGAATTTGAACAGATGCAAATAGAACATCGAATCAACTTAGTTGAGAAGGAAGCACAGGTGTAGGCAATAACTGATCCACATAAAGGTGATCCAAAAATTGATCAGTTTATTACTGAAGCACCCAGACTTAATTCCCATTTGACACATCAGAAAGAATTATTGTGGTAGAAGATTTCACACTGGAAATTTTATTGTGAAACAAGTGATAAACTAACAAGTCAAATCGTAGAAATGTGACTTGAATACGATGAGATATTTAAAAAGGTCTATGATTTCATCACCTGGAAAAATACAAAGGAGGGGAGAAAAGCCAACCTTCCCAAGCTAGAAGAATCACATAAGGAAATTCTGTTTGCAAGCTAGGATTCTCGACTTAAAGAAGCAGAAAAGGCAACAGTCGATGCGGCGACAGCAACAAACATTATCATAGAAAATATCAATGAGAATTTACATGGTGCAATCTAGTGGTAGAGTCCACTCCAGGGTTCCTTCTATATGCGAAACATCTTGAACAACAACGGAAACAAGCAGCGGAATAAAAAGAGGAAGTGATAAGGAAAACGACCAGGTTAGACTAGGAGGCATATTGTCAACATTTGGTCAAGCCTCACAGCCAATGGATGACCCTGTGATGCCTAACCACTTCTGCCAAGAAAATGGCACCAACACTGACTGATGTCATATTCTATGGATAGTTGAAAGCTAAAGTTGGCCAACCTACATAGCCAAAGCCTATGGTGGATATTTGCGATCTGAAGGATCAAATGCAACATAGTTAGTCACCCTGTTTACTTTAATTTTGATTTATTTTTGCATAAATTGAGGCAGGTCATTTAAACCTCCTCAACTACTTTTGTAATAATCTATTTTTAGTTTTATAGTTTTAGTATTTAAACCCTCTCATGCATTTAGAGAGGGGTCCAGAATTTTATTAGAAACTCTCTTCAAAACATGCACTTCTGTCCCTTTGAGGAAGTTCTAGTGAAATATATGGAACAAGATAATTTATTATCTAACTTAGCATCTTCGACTGAAATTACACTTTTGTACTCTTAGATGATGTTGAATGGATTGAATATAGATCAATATTACTGAAACACATGAGTAGGACGTGTTATAAATGGTAATTTTATCTCGTAATCCTTTTTACTTATGTATTAAGCAATCATTTCTTTTTTGAATTATTTATTTATGAAAGTCTGAATTTCAATTATCGTTATTGCACTTTTGTATGATGATGATCTTTATTTTATGTTGAATATATGAATAACTCTTTATGCGATATATTTCTCACAATCGTTTTGGCTAACTTTTTATATGAAACAATTATTGTTAAAACAAATTCACTTCTAATCATAATTGAATGATATTTATTACCAATTGCTTTTAGAAATTATTGTAGATCGCATATATCAAGTTTATCATGGGTATATTATGATTATATAGTTTTTATAAATTAGAAGTTAAATGCATTTGTGGTTGATTAGTTTAGACTAGATTACCGTTAGATTAAACATTACTCTAAAAACATCACACATCACCCCATTTAGCACAAGCATTAAATAGATTTGGAAACTAGTCCCATTATCCCCAGTTAGAGCCACTAATCCAAATGGAAAAGGAGCTACCAACCAAGGTCTGGATCGGGTGGTTTTCCCCCATGTTGAGGCAATGATTTTTGAGGCTTCAACAGAAAGGTAGGGGAATTGATATACTATCACTCCCCCAGCCATGGGCCGATGTTTCCCTCTACCTCATTAAGTAGATTAATTGTGAGGGAAGGGAAACAGTTGTGTTTAATTATCATTTTCCATTGTTAAACCACCTCCAAGCTCAGCAACTGATCAAACTTCCTTATTTCTTGCTAGGAAACATTAGGGACATAGCCGTGGCTGTGAAAACAACTGCACATTTAGAAACATGTATTACCAACCACGACCTTATTAAACTCATTGTGTTGGACTCTTTGAGCTGACAGGGAAAAAATTGGGAAGAATTCATGTGGAAAAGGCCCATACCATCCACAGAAGGAAAACAGAGACATCTAAGGAAGCTCTAGATGTGACAAAGGAGCAACCCCAGTCCTTGATATTAAGGGCAAGCAAGAGGTTGGTTGATAAACCAATTGGTGACAGGAGGTCGAAGCAGAGGATAAGGGTTAGTAGGCACCCAAAGCCCCCATCCACATCAAGAAAGAAAGAAGAAGTAGCTGAGCAGAAGGATGAGGAGAAAGCTCAGCCAAAAAAAACTCCTTCACCTGGTAAGAGCAAAACCCAATATTTGCTGTCAAAAATTAAAATTCTAGAGAAAGAAATTAGGGAATTGAGGGAAAAACTAGTAGAAGGAAAGGCAAAGCCAAGAGCCTGAGGGCTAGATACTTCGGCAAATGCCATGGACAGGGCCAGAAGAGGAGAAATCCTGGGCACTCTGTGTGTAGCCTGTGTTGAGAATTTGGTGGCAATAGGATTCAAAGTCTGTGCAAAAGACACAACCTCAAGGGGGACTCAAATTGAAATCTAGGAAGTTTTTACATAAGAACATGTCAAGGACATTGTTGTTACACAAGAACCAACAATCGAGACAACACAATCCACAAGAAGTGATTGGGTAATGGACACACAGGAGTCCTTGGCTAACACTATTGTTTCATCAGAACCAGTAATGGAGAAGGAAGTCAACCAAGAGGAGGAAGAGAAAGATAATATCCATGAGCCTACGGTCAATGATGCTACTACACAAGAACCAACAAAAAAGACCAAATCTTGTTTGGAGAAAAATGATGTACAAAAGTTTGTGGATAACACTGCTGCCACATAAGAATCAACAGTGAAAATGGAAGTTGACCAGGAAGATAAAGAAAATGTGACAAAACCCACTGATGAAGGTGTTGTTACAAAAGAACCAATAGACGAGGTGGGACAGTTTCACCCTCAAGAGGCTGCTACACCCTCAATTGATAGTGCATGTGGAGGAACGCCAGGTCCTGATGAAGGATGTTGTTCTGAGAGATTGTTGTTGTTGCTAGAGTTGCAAAAGTGGAAGCAGTTGGCGCTCTCTCTACATGAGGGAGTGATTCCACTCAAAACACATAAAAGAATTATGGATTCCCTGAGAGAAAAATGGCTAAAAGAAGAATGAGAAAGAGAAGAGGAGGCATGAAGGCACAAGTTAATTATAAAGAATAAAGATGAATAGTTGTATCAGCGGCATTGGAAGGTTTTAGACGTGACGTTTGATAAGACCAAACTATATGACCTTTCTCTAAACCTGCTAACATGCAGGGGGGAATCCCCATCATACCCTGTTTTCCTGTGGGAACGTTACTACTTATTTCAATTAAGGGCAGTTTATGAGAACAGGTCCAAATTGGGTTCTTCAACCCACACCTTTTTGGAAATTTTTCTCTCCTGTGATTTTGACGATCACAGTTTGTTGTGCGAGCTAGTCTTGCACAATATTATGTGTGAATATGTGAGCATGAAGATGGTGGTGAGTTTCCCCTCCTACATGGGGGACTTGCAGTTGTGGGCCTTCCTTTCATTTATGAGGAATCAGATTTAGTGGCACCTAGCCAAGAAAAAGCAGAAACCAACGATGAAAGAACAACATTGTGGGTTAGGGCTAAACCAAGAATGGCTTATGAACTCCAACGAGAGTTTAGACTATTCCTGAGCACTCCAGTAATCATAGATCAATCGATCGTCTACAGGAGAAGAACCGTGAGGATCTACCTCAACCTGTATGCAAATATGAGGAGCCAAGCATTAGCTGGATGTCTCACGTGCATTGAGGCCTTTAGCGTGAATTTATAGGAAGGGGACCCCTTTGAGTACAAGAACTTTGTGGTTGTTGTTACATGGGTGTTGGAATATGCTCAGATTATGCTGGCACTCGGGGCATTATGGATTGGCCTCAGGTTCAAATTCCCTTTGATATGGTTTCCAGTAGAGGAGTATCAGCCTTATGTCACTATGAAGAGGAATCTTGGTCATGTGAGTTAATGGTCGATCAAGGATTCAGAGCTTCAGGCGATGATACTGTTGGTGCCTACAATTTCACAGATTTACATCAGGGGTAGATTTTGCACGCGGACATGCAGTTGCTTCAATTGGGAGGAGATGTTGTGTGTGGTCTTTTACCTATTTTTTGCACATTCTTCCCCCTATTTTGAGATTTCTATCCCCCGGGCCTACGAATTTATATGACAAAATTCCTTTTCTTCTTACCCTTTTAACCTATTCTATTGTCATGTTACTTTATTGTATTTTACCGAATAATACGAGGCTTTATTCATTTTTTTTGGCTAACTGGGAGAGCATTGAAGAAGTATTTTGGGAAGTTATTCTTTTTAGGTGCTAGCTCACAAGAATGAAGCTATGAAGCAAGCAGGTAGCAAGGATTAACTGCAGGAAATGGTAGAACAATTTTTTGTTACACCCTGAGTGTCTCTATAGGCTGTTGATACACATTAGATGTTGTTACAAGTGGTTGTTACACATTTGATGTTGTTACAGGTTGTTGTTACACATTGGATGTTGTTAGAGGATGTTGTTACACCTCGCATTGATCCATCATCACACCAACAGTGTTGTTGCCAGTTGTGTCGCGTCATCCCAAACCACCATTCACTTGATGTTGTTGCATCAAAGTTGTGAAATGTGGGTACTATTCCACATAACAGTTGTCGGTAGTAGGGATTGTTTATTTTTTAAGCAACAACACTCAAGTAGTTGCAATCATAACTGATGTATATTTGTATTTAGAAATAGGTTGTAACTTCTTTTATTTTTGATCAGCATGAGAATCGTGAGATTCGCATGATTGATCTGTTTCTAATTTTGGGTTGTAATAACTATAAAAGACTCTATTTTTCATGTATAAGAGATGACATATAGAAGATTATTGTTACTTTGCTTTTGTAATTTTGAGTTCACTTTAATATCAATTAGCATAGTGATGTTGTTATTGTTCTTCAACTGATTCGTTAATCACTTTTGTGTTCTCCCTATGTCCTGCTGAGGAGGAAATGCCCTCCTTTTTGGCAGGGATTGCAGTGATATAGGTAGTGTACATTATAGTTTAGTTAATTAATTTATGGTTTTTCATTGT
Source organism: Pinus taeda (assembly GCA_000404065.3). Lineage (NCBI taxonomy): Eukaryota > Viridiplantae > Streptophyta > Pinopsida > Pinales > Pinaceae > Pinus > Pinus taeda. Next base: position 32,611 of record APFE031633125.1, on the reverse strand, counting down.
TGTTGTACAAATCATGGATTACATTCGTTGTTGTTTCCATTTATATTATGCTCTTACACTGAGTTAATCAATAGGATGACAGTAACCAGCTAGAGCAGATGTTAGTTCCTATGTGGCGCGCTTTTATTTTGATAGTTGCGAGTTGATTTAATCATGTAGAGTGTTTTTTATATCTACACGCATGGTTTGATTCAGTGAATTAGATTAGCGACATCTTTCACAGTTTTCTGCATTTTCTTATTCTTGGCTGGAGTGTATCGGCATAGATAGTGTGAACTCCGTTGAAACAGCAAGATCTACCTTGGGTTGACAATTAATGTTGCAGTATGAGTCAATTAACATTGATTAAAACAACACTATAGTACTAATATACACAAATATTTTTGACCCCTTTTACTCAAAGAGGTATCAGAGAATCTTACCAACACTTGGTTTGAAGTACCATAGCATCCTAAATAAGTATACCCAAATTGAGATGGATTGATATGTTTATTAATATATTATCAAAATTGAGAAAAAATTGAAGCAATGGAATAAGTGAGAGTTTTAGTCTACAAATCCCTAATAAAAGAACACTACAAAAGGTGGCCCTCACTCCTGAAATAAGGGGAAAAGTAAGGATATAAAATACCAAGAAAACCATCCAAATTCATAGGCAAATAAGGGTAATGGGAAGTCAAAGAGGGACACTAGAAAGTGGTGTGACATTGACAGAAGCCTCTCGCACAAAACTAATGAATATAACTTAAAAAAATCAATGTTGATTGAGGTAAAAAAAAAAAAAAGACACATTTTGGATCATATTCTGGTTTAGAAAAAAATAAAGGAAATAAAATCATCAATCAAAACCTTAGTTCTACCATGGTGACCATAAACATCTAACAAATATATTCAAAGGATTGTGAAGAGGGGGACTGCCTCTTCCATTCACAAATTTGGGTGAAGGGGACCCCACAAAATTTCATTTTTGAAAGTGGGAGATATAAAATCTTGATCTCAGTCGAGTTTTTCAAGAGATTGAAGTTGTCAAGTTCCACACCCCCAGTCATACACAATTTTTTTGTTGAACTATGGATGAGGTGTCAGCCAATAATGCCACTTTTCCTGTGATAACGAGCCTTTCAAAGATGAGGTATTATGTGATGCTTCCCCACTAAAATTTAGTGACATTGTTTAGGGAATATTCAATGTGAAAAAATCATGTTATTTGTGAGTCTCATCAATGTAGTGTTATTATTACTATAGGGGGTCAAATCTGGAGGGTACTAGAGGTATTTTTGACCATCACAATTTCATTGATCTCAGCAAAACAATGCCAAAAGGTAATATCTCAAACTACAGTCAACTTCATGGTTCATTAAAAATGTGATAAGAATGTCATTATGACCACCATAACCTCAACATAAGGGCTCTCTATATAACAAAAATAGGTTAACAAGATTGTAGAAGAAATCATAGGTATCTTCACTTCTCCTATGGGAGTTCCTCTACACTATTAGGTCAAACACTTAATTGAATTAATACCTAGTACTCATTTACCTAATGGCCCAATATATATATGCCCTCTCTTAGAAAATAAGGAAATAAAATGTGAGATTCATGAGCTCATCCAAAAGGGTCATATTTGACCAAGCTCCTCACCTTGTGGGAGCTCAATTGTGTTGGTGAAAAAAAAGGATATGACATGGGGACTCTATATTGATTATAGAGACTTTCACAAAATAGTTTTCAAGAATATATACTCGATCCCTTGGATTGATGATCTTCTTGATAATCATAAGGGTGCCAAGTTCTTTACTAATATTGATATGAATTCGGGATACCACTATGTTCCAATTAAGTAAACTGGTGTATGAAAGACACCCTTTCCCTTTGGCTTGACTAATTCCCCAACAACATTCATGAGGATGATGCTTGATATACTGCATACTTCAAAAACATTTTTATGATTACATATTTGGATGTCATCCCCATATTTAGCATAACCTAGGAATAACATTTGAAGTACTTTATGCAGGTCTTGAGAACCTTGTGACAATAAAAGTTGTGTGCTAATCTGGAGAAATTTCCATTTGGCATGCAATTAATTAATTATTTTGGGTACATCATTGATGAATATGGGTTACATGTGGACCCTTAAAATATCTAAGTAATCTAGTATTAGGCAGCCTCAATAGCCCTAACAAAGCTTAATAGCTTCTTTGGCCTTGCTAACTTCTATCGAAGGCTTGTGTTGGGATTCTATCATATCGCTTGGCCCTTAATTCAATTGATCAATGGTGGTGTTAAAACATATTTTTCCAAGTATGAATCACAATAGAAAGAATTTTAGGATCTAAAACACCACCTCTACTTTGCACCTATCCTCACCCTACCAAAGTTCCAAGAACCATTTGATATTAAGACAATTTCTTTTGAGTATGTTATTAGTGTAGTCATGAGTTAGCAAGGACATAAATTGGCTTATCACAATGAAACACTCTAGTCTTTTATGGAGATACCCCACTCATAGCAAGGATCACCCACACTAATACAATGGAAGAATTTTACTATGGGGAAGGAGATGATCACCCACACTAATCACAAGACTTTACCATTCATGCAAGCACAAGGAAAGTTATAGAATGACCACCATAAAAAAAGGTCCACAACCCTACAACAATTCCACTTGAACATCAAGTACAAGAAGGGCATCACCAACCATGTTGAAAACTACCTCAGTTGGTCCTTGATAGTGGTATTAACCACAATTTCTAACTCTTGTGGGCATGGGACCTATGGGTGGTCACAATCATTCATTAATGGCCCTCACTTTGTTTCCACATACGAAACATTGATCATTAGTAAACATGTTCCAAATTCCAACTCTGAGATTTTCTCTTATGCTAGTTGAGCCACATTTTTGTTCATGCAAGTGAGCATGCCAAATTAATTTGGGAATCATATTGAAATTGGGTGGTAGGAAAATTTTGTGTACATAAGACAATAACAATACTTCAAAGTATTTATACTAGTTAAAGCTTCAATAAGATGTCCACCAGTCTTTTATACTATGAATTACCTATGCGAGTGATAAACTATCCATCAAGAATGAAGGGTTGTATTCTCCTCAACCTACCCCAAACAAGCCCTAAAATTTCATTTCCATGAATTACATGTCAATTTTACCCTCGACTATGTATGGTAATGATTGTGTGTTTGTGGTTTTCAATCAGTTCTCTAAAATGGTCATTTTGGCACCATGTAGAAAGATTATCATAGCCAAATTCATTGCTAAACTCTTCTTTAAGTGTTTTTGCGTTTATTTTGGGTGACCTCAAACCATTATTCTAGATAGGGATATAATTTTCCTTAGTACATTTTGGTGCATCCTATGGTCTCTAATGGATGCCAATATGCCCAAATCAGCAACCTTTCATCCCCAAAAAAATGGACAAACACAAGTAGTCGATAGGATTATTGTGAATATATAATGCATGTACAACTCCAAGCATCTTCATACATGGGATGCAATCCTTCCATATGTTCAACATAATTAAAATAGAGCCCTCCATAACTCTATTTTCCATATCTCTTTTCATGTGTGCTTTGGGTTCCAACCATTTTCTTGATTAATGTAGCACTTGCCATTGCATCTTCACTGATAGAGTCCTCCCATGAATAAGCCTATGGAGATGAAGCACCCAAATTTGTGGAATATATCCAAAACCTCCAATAACAATTTCGTGATATCCTATGTAAATCCAATGCTAAGTAAAAGGAACAACATGACCAACATGAGGTTCAACATAATTTTTAGGTTAGTGATGAGTTGTGGTTGCATTTTAGATGGAGCACCTCACATGCCCCCATAGGAATCTCAAACCAATCTGATATGGGCCTTACACAATCATAAAGGATTTCAGTGAAAATTATTTTGAATTGTGTTAGGTCCCTATATTACTAGTGTAACCCCTTATTGTTATTAGTACAACCCCCTAATTATATTGTTGTGCCCATGTAGTCCCCATATTGTTATTATTTTGCCCCATAGAAGCCCACTATTGTTATTATTGTGACCTTACATTATTATTCTTATGTCAGCTTTGATTATATTATGACCCCTTAGACTCCTATATGTAGAAAGGAGGTCTTCTCATTTGTATCATCCAATAATTGTTCATTTGTGTAATGTAAAGGAGGTTAACCCCTCGAAGAGGCTTATTTCTAAGACATTGATCTATCATTTCTATCTTTTTGTGAGCTGGTTTCATAACATTTGGTATGAGAGCTTTGGATTCTAGGGTTTCGCTACTCCAAAATAGGTCAGCATGGAATTTTCACTATAACTTGTTTTTTGGGATGTTTTAGAATTAAAAAAAAACCATTTGAGAAGAAATTGTGTTGAACTGCGGGTCCAAATTTCAAATCTTGTCTCGCTATATTTTCGGAGATATGATCTGAGGAAGATAGGGTTTTTGGAAGATCCAGAATTTCATCTAAAATAGGTCATCGTGGAATTTTCTCTATAATTTTTTTGCTACGCAATTTGAGAAGCTAAAAAGAAAACCCATTTGAGACGAAATCAGTCTGAACTCGGGTCTGAATTTGAAATCTTGGCTCACTATATTTTCGGACATATGACCTGAGGAAGTTAGGGATTTCGCAAAATCCTGAGTTACATCCTAAATAGGTGACGTTGGGAAAATCATCATAACTTTCTCTCTGAGCATCAGATTGAAATTTTGTAAGAATTTACAGCAAGAGGACTTCCTATAGTTTTCTGTATATCTCTTTTCGGTATTAAGATCGAAACAGTGAGATGTGGCACGTCGTACAAGTTTTCTCTATAGAACTAATCTATAATCAGGTCACTGTGGGAGATTTGGCATAACTCTTTCTTGAATAATCAAATTCTGATCAGACTTGTGGGATTAGAAAGAGAACTCATAGAGATACCGTAGGAAGAAATTTTAGAACTTGGAGATCTGAGATTACAGAGTTACAATCGTTTCAAGATCGAGCTCCTAAAATCAAGAAAAATCGAGATGAGGAAGTTTGATGGAAAGGTTCTAGTAAATTGGATACTACAGATGGAGCAATATTTTGATCTACATGGTGTACCACTGTTACAAAAGGTATGTATTGAATCTTCATATTTATAACCGAACCAAGTTTTATGGTATAAAGGGCTTTGTTCTTGTAAAAAACTTGTTACATGGTCAATTTTCAGAGAGGAAATGATAGCACATTATGAAGATACAAAGAGAAACACCTTCTTTAGAGCAACACCACAACAATTGGAAGCAAAAAGAGAAAAAGAGATTTGTTACAAAGTGGAAAGAAAAATTATGCCAACAAGGAAGCCTACCCCTCGCAACTATAAAGATGGAAGTGTTGTTTCTCCTAGCCTTCCACAACCTACAAGGGTTACACCACAACAATTGGAAGAAAAAAGAGAAAATGGGCTTTGTTACAATTGTGATAACAAATACATTAAAGGTCATAAGTGTGTTCAGAATAAATTATTTCACATTGATTGTGGAGAGGAGTAAGAAAAGGATTAAGAAACATGAAAAGAAGAGTATATACACCATGAACCAACCCCAGAGAAAGAAGAAATGAATCCGACCATATCTTGTAAAGCATTGGAAATAATTACCACTCCTAAAACTCTCAAGATAGAAGGACATATCAAGAAGAAAAAGGTTCAAGAAGTGAAAGATCACATTGAGAAAGAAGAAATGAATCCAAACATAGCTTATAATGCATTGGACATAATTATCACTTCTCAAACTATCAATATAGAAGGATATATCAAGAAGAAAAATGTTCAAGAATTGAAAGATCACATCAAGTCTTAAGAAATCGCTCCGACCATATATTGTAATGCATTGGAAGAAATTACCACTCCTCAAACTATCAAGATAGAAGGACATATCAGGAAGAAAAAGGTAAGAGTGTTGATTGATTTGGATGGTACCCATAATTTTATTGATTGTAAGATAGCCAAGGAATTGAATTGCTTCCTATATCAAACACTGAAGTGTCAAGTGATGGTTTTAAGTGGAGGAACCATAAATTTCTCTAGAAAGTTCCATAATATCAAGCTATATATGGGAGAATATGTATTGAATATCCCAATGCTTTCCATTCTAATGGGTCATGTTGATGTTTTACTAGGAGCCTAATGGCTACAATCTTTGGGTACGATAGCTTTTAATTTTCAACAATTTTTCTTGATTTTTTTTTGGGAAGGAAAGGAAGTTGAATTGATGGGTATCGAAGGAAAACCTAGAAAGATAATCAACTCTAACAACATAACAAAGCTTCTAAATAACCAATACCGGCGTGTAATTGCACAATTATGTTCACTAGAGGATCCCACATCGAAATAATGTATTTCTCCAGATCTCCAAACCGTTTTGGACAATCATTCCATGTTATTTGAGACTACCAATGGCCTCCCACCTATTCGTGAACATGATCATGCTATTCATTTGATTCCACGAAGTGTTCCTCCAAACATCAGGCCTTACATATATCCATATGCCCAAAGGAGTGGGAACTCATTCAAAAGTTGCAGAAGATCCCAGTTCAAACAGTATTGTGAGAACTTGACAAGGAAGGAAAAATCATATTTGAACCTGAAACAGTCACAGAACTGAGTAATCAAAAGCTATGAAATAGATCAATTTTAGAGTATCTCATCAAATGGAAGAACTTACCCATTGAAGATTCCACATGGGAGGACAAGAATTTATACAAAAGCATCAATAACTACTCAAGCATTAAGGGCAACACTTTTTGAAGGAGAGGGGCATGTTAGGTCCCTATACTACTAGTGTAACCCCTTATTGTTATTAGTAAAACCCCCTTATTATATTGTTGTGCCCATGTAGTTCCCATATTGTTGTTATTGTGCCCTATAAAAGCCCACTATTGTTATTATTGTGCCATTACATTATTATTGTTATGTCGGCTCTGACTATATTATGACCCCTTAGACTCCTATATATAGAAAGGAGGTCTTGTCATTTGTATCATCCAAGATTTGTTCATTTGTATAATGTAAAGGAGGCTTCCCCCTCAAAGAGGCTTATTTCTAAGGCGTTGATCTATCATTTCTATCTTTTTGTGAACTGGTTTCATAACAAATTGAGTACTTCCCCTCTCCTTATATTACACTTGGTATTCAATTTGGAGTTTCTTCAACTATATTTTCCATGTTTTTTGGAGACCTCATTAGTAACTAAGCAACTAGCACCCATAGAAATCAATTTTTATTACATTGAACAAGATGAAACATATTATATTATGGAAATCAAGGTGAATGATACCCACTAGTAAAACATATAAGTTGATTAGGTTGTTAAAGTAGGGAAACTTATTCACCAGAGAAAGTGGCTCAATAGGAGCCAAATTAAATAGAATTTTCCTCCTCTTATGAGGGTACTTGGTGAAATGGACAGTCAAGGGTGGGATTGATGGTGGGAGCGAGGTGTGCAGATGAACAACAAGGGTTTCAACAAGTTGAGGCTGCATTTCACATGGAGGGTCGCAAAGGAGGGAGTGTCACTCCCTCCTATAAGGAGGTTGTTGCTAGTAGAGGTAAGAAACCTCTAGAAATTGCTAGAGGAACTTTGGAGGAGGGGAAACGAAATAGGGAAGATGAGACAGCAGGTGCCAAAATTAAGGAAAACAATGGCACAAAGAACAAGGAGGAAGAAGAGAAAAAAATAGGGGACTAAAGACAAAAAGCAAAAGGGACCCTGAAAACCCAAAGCTAAGATCACTCCCAGAGTTATTTTAAATGATCTTGCTCTGCAAGCACACAGGGATCACATGCGGACATATGCTACTATCTGTAAGTTCATGGGACTATGGCCCACTGAAAAACCATTATAGACATGGATCAAATATCATTGGAAACCTAAATGGAGCATTGACCTAAATCTTGGGTCAAAAGGATTTTTCACTGCGGTGTTCATGAACATTGAAGACAAGGATAGAGTATTTGAAGGGGGACCGTACTTCTATGGAGCAGCTGGACTCTACATGAGGGAATGGATGATGAATTTTGTCCCGGAACAGGAGACTTTTACTTTGGTACCAGTATGGGTAATACTCTATTCTTTACCTCTGGATTACTAGAAAAATGAATCGTTAACAGCCATAGGAAATAAATTAGGTCATTTTGTCAAAGCTTCTGAAGCCACCAGAAGAGGAAAATACACTTCCTTTGCTAGGATATGTGTGGAAATGTATCCATTAGTAGCTCTAGCAGACGAAGTGATCTTGGAGGTTTTTGATGAAGAATGGGTGCAAACAATAGACTATGAGCATATTCCTTTCACATGTCGTAGATGTCATGAACATGGACATCTATTTAGAGACTGTCCACTCGGTAAAGTGGTAAATAACAGCAAAACAAACACAATGAAGGAAACAGATAGCTTCCAGAAAGTGGTAAATCAAGGAAAAGGTGGAAAAAGAGGACCAAAGCATTATCAAGATGAAGGGCTACAAGTCAACCAAAATAAATTCCAAGTTCTTGAGGAAAACGAAGAGACTCCTAAAGAAGATCAAGCTATGGAAGAAAATTCAAAGGAAAAGAAAAAAGAAAAAGACAGTGAAAAAACATAGGAAACTGATTATTAGAAATAAAATATGATGAGTGACACAGAACTTGAAATGGATTAAGAAATGACCCAGAGTGAAATGGACCTTGAGGAAAATGAGCTGCAGGAGATTATGGACAAAGAAAACTTGGATCTAGAAGGGTTCTTGATTCAAGGAATTACAAAAGGAGTAGATTTGGTACCTCAGGAAGAGCTCAACAGAATACAACAACTGTTCTTATGGAAAACACAGGCAAATGAATTGGAGAAAGGAAAAATCGCAAAAAAGCAGGACAACAAAGGGGTGAAGATGATGAAAACAACTCTGAGACTAGCAACAAGAAACCCAGGTAAGAAAAGAGGCAGGAAAAATTAGAATGAACTCTTGATGGAGTGTGGAAAGCTAATGATAAATTCAAGTAAGATGAAAGATCTAGCCAGCTACTCCTTCACAAATCTTTAATTATGAAATTTACATCTTGGAATATCAGAGGTCTAGGGAGTAGGAGAAAGCAAAGAATGCTTAGTAATAGGATGAAACAAGAAATGTCGGATATAATATTTATCCAAGAAACGAAATGTTCCATTCAAAAATTAAGACAAATTCATAGAAAATGGCTCAGTAGATTTGAATTTCTAGAAGTTAAAGCAGAGAATACAGTGGGGGGAATTCTCACTCTTTGGAACCCTCAAAAAATTAGCATCCTAGATGCTGAGGCAACCAGGAACTACTTATTAGTATTTTTTCAACCTGTAGGAGACAAATACACCTATCTGGTCACAAATGTATATGGCCCTCAAAGAATAGACAACAAACACAGGTTTTTAGATTCCCTAGTGGATCTTAGAAACAGACAGGCAGGAATACCTTGGATCTTGGGTGGGGACTTCAACATGATTAAATCTCTTTCGAAGAAAAAAGGAGGAATCAGAACTCTTAGTAAAGACTCGTTAGAGTTTCAAACTTTCATAGACAATATGAACCTAGTAGATATTGAAACAAATACTAGTCTCTTTACTTGGAATAACAAAATAGGAGGCAACTTTCAGGTAGCCTCAAAGTTATATAGATTCATTATCTCAGAGGATCTTAAAACAAGAAAGTAATAGCGAAAGTTCTCCCCTTTGGAGGCTCATATCACTAGCCGGTTCAACTAGAGATCAAAGGTATAGGTACTTTCAGAAACAAACCTTTCAGATTTGAAAATATCTAGCTTTCCCACCTAGATTTGATCAACAATATTAAAAAATGGTGGTCAGAAGATTTATAGTTTCAGGGAACACGGATATTTGTTCTCCAAAAAATATTAAAGCATATCAAACTCAGACTAAAGGATTGGAACAGAAATGAGTTCGACAATATTTTTTTGGAAAAGACATCTATTGAAAACAAAATGAAGGTTCTCAACCAAAATCTGTTCATGGATGGATTTAAATATCATCAAGAATGGGATCATCTTTGCAAACAAGAGGAAATTTTTTGGAGACAAAAGTCTCGAGTTCAATGGCTAAAAGAGGGAGAGCGAAACACAAAAATTTTTCATAGATCCACTATGGCAAACAAAACTCACAACAGAATATCTTCAATCAAGAATGAAGATAGGATTCTTCTCACTTCCCATGAGAATATTGAAGCTGAGTTTGTTTAGCATTTCCAAAGAATCACTGGGGAAAATATTTCAGACAGGGAGCAGTCTATCAGTGAGGTAACTAGAAACATACCAAAGCTGGTAACCAAAGAGGACAATTTCAATCTAAACAAGCCAGTTTCTAAAGAGGAGGTAGGGAATTTCCTTAAAGAAATGCAGAATGGAAAAGCACCAGGCCTGGATGGTTTCAATGTGGATTTTTTTAAATCATGTCGGAATATTGTCAAACATGATGTTTTAAATGGTGGAGGATTCCAGGCTGAATAGAACTATTTTGAAAGTGCTCAATACCTCCTTCATCTCCCTTATCCCTAAGCAGGATATAGCGCAAACTCCAGATAAGTTTAGACCCATAGCTCTCTGTAATGTGGTCTACAAGATAATATCCAAAGTAGTGGCTAATAGACTTAAACCTTTGCTTCCTACCCTAGTTTCAAGGTAACAAGCAGGTTATGTGGAAAAGGCGGGATGGAATGGTCATGCAATTAGATATAGACAAAGCTTATGATAAGGTCAACTAGACCTATATGAAGAGGGTCCTTATTGCTTTTGGATTTGATCATAATTGGGTCAGGTGGGTTATGGCATTAGTGACCTCCTCTAGCTTTTCGATTTTGGTGAGTGGCTCTCCCTCAGAGATCTTTTGTCCTTCCAGAGGCCTCAGACAGGGAGACCCACTCTCTTCTTTTCTTTTCATTCTCATGATGGAAGGACTTGGTAGATCTATCAAGCATGCTAAAGTTACAGGTAAGATTAAAGGTCTTCAACTATCTGAGAATGGGCAGGCTCTAACTCATCAACAATTTGTAGATGATACCATGCTACAGGGAATCTCTATAGTCAAAGAAGCTACAACCTATAAACAGTTATTGAACATCTTTTCCATGGCCATAGGTATGGAAGTTAATCTATCCAAATCAAAAATCCTTTTCTTTAATACCAATATTGCAATTCAGAGAAATATTTCCAAAATTATAGGCTTTCAAAGGGACTCCCTCCCCTCAAAATATTTAGGTATCCCTCTTAATGATAAACCATTACACAAAAGCATCTGGGAACCATTAATCAATAAGCTACAGATAAAGTGAAAAAATGGACCACTAGATCTTTAAACCTAGCTGGTAGGCTAGTTCTCACTAAGGCAGTTCTGCAAGCTATTCGAGTTTTCATGCTATTAGCCCTCCTGGCTCCTAAAGGGGTCCTACAACAGTTCTGAAGCATCCAAACAAATTTCTTGTGGGGTAAGGAGGAAACAAGGAGAAATTGGGCCTTAATTTCTTGGGATAAAATATGTAGGCCCAAGAACTATGGAGGCCTAGGTTTGGATGATCAAGAAATTCTTAACAATGTTTTAGGGGCCAAACTTTGGTGGCGTTGGGTACAAAATCCAAAGGCCCAATGGGAAAATATTTGGAAGGAAAAATATGCTATCTCATGGCATACTAGTGATCTCATAAGAATGTTTGGAAACATAAAAGGCTCACACATGTGGAAAAAAGCCTGGGAGAACAGGAGCCTTGTACAAGAAAATAGTTTCTGGGAAATCAGAGAGGGAAACTTAGCTCTTTTCTGGGAGGATAAGTGGCAACAAGAGCCAATACTGCTAAATGAGGAATTTTTAGACCTTAAGCACGAGACATATATGCAAGGAATAATTAAGGTAAAGGACTTCTGGGAGCATACACAACATACATAAAAGTGGAGAACTTGGAAGAACATCGATGGCAGAGAGGGGAGCCCCTTGAATAGAAAAGCAAAGATACTAAGGAAAACACTAGAGCAAAGGAAGATCTTAGTTATAGGATGGAAAGATTAGCTAATATGGGGCAATAATAACAAGGGCACCTTCAATATTAAGGAAGCAAAAGGAATTCTACTTAAGCTAAATTCTCCTATACTAGACAAGACTTGGCCAAACCTATGGAGGCACCAAGGGTGGATGAAGATCAAACTCTTCATGTGGTTAGTTCATCACAAAAAAATCTTGACTTGGGATAATATTAGGAGGAGGGGGGTTTTGGGGCCTTCTAGATGCCAGCTCTATGAGGCTCAAGAGGAATCAATGGAACATTTACTCAATAGTTGCAGCTTTACCTCCTGGCTATGGGATTCTTTTGCCATCATTTTTTGTTAATCTAATAGAGACAAAGGGAGTATAATTAACAAACTCAATAATTGGAGAAGGAACTTTTTTTATCATGAATGGCTTAACTTGGCCTGGGCCCTAACACCAAGTTTTATTATATGGAATGTTTGGAAACAAAGTAACAAGAGAATATTTAAAGAAGAAAAGAAACCCTCTCATCTCTTGTTTGAGATGATTTTAAAATAGCCAAAGGAAATAGTAGGATCCACAGTGAAGAATTATCCTAAAAATTCTCCTTCAGAGGCAGATTTGAAAATTCTCAGGTAGTTGGGTATTCGGGGGATCATTCCTCAAAGCCTATATAGGCAAGTGATTTCTTCAAATACGGAGAAAATTGTATGGTATACCCCCCCGACAGGGTATTTGAAATACAATATTGATGGAGATTCTAAAGGCAGCCCGGGAACTGCTGGCTATGGTGGGGTTTTAAGGCATGAAAGAGGAAGTATCATCTCCATCTTCCATGGTCATTTAGGAAAAGCTACCAATAATATGGTGGAACTAATGGCTATGGAACAATTCTTAAACTTTCTGAAGCAGGACAACCGCTCGAATGTGGTTATGGAAGCAGACTCGGAGTTAATTATTAACTCGGTAAAAAGAATCAGCTATTGAACAGGGCTGGAGAAAGTTTCAAAACACTGGAAGCTTATCCGGGTTTTCCAGAGAATTCAGGGTCATCTCCAGGGACTTCATACTATTAGTTTTAACCATATTCACAGAATAGCCAACAAGCTGGTGGATCTACTAGCCAACCAGGGGGTGAATTGTCTTGATAGCAGGGTTACAATGAATTGGCAGGGTTGGCCGCAGTGCAGAGTGAAAACTCTGTGTCATGAGCAAGCGAAAGAGGATAGGGACTTAGTAGCTAGGTCATAATCACGGTGTTCTACATGCGTAGCCTTTTTTGGCATGGCTCGGGCGGGTATAGGTGCCAGACCATTTTCGACCCTCGCAGACAAGTAAAGAATTTTCTCAGAGAGCCCAGGGGGAAACAAAAGCGGAGGACTAGTTTTTCAGCAAAAAGCTTGAATGGTGGTGATAGTCTCAGATTCGGGTTCAGATACAGGCGAGGACCGAAAATGATGATTCATTCGTCTCAAGTACCGATTTTGGGTCGTAATACCTCTTGTCTTCCATCAGTGATTGTCTTTGTTGGCATTATGGCTAAAGTGTTGTCCTTGATGGCAACGCATTCAGGTGATAGATCACAGTACTTCAAGTCAGCAGCAGAGATTGATGATCAGCTATCAAATATTGAAGAAAATAAGGGGTACACAGGTACGCCTTACATAAGGTGCGTACACGCAGGACGGTGTTACATAAAGTGCATACATACCCGCAGTTATCCCATTCAGGAGGTGCGTACCCCCAGTTCACTTACTTCAAGGCAGAGAAAAGCACATGTGGGGTTTCTTATGTTTAACTCTTGGTATTTAGCTGATGGAATTGTGTTATTATGGTTTTGGCCCGTGGTATTCATCCATGATTTGAGGAAGAGCTTGCCTATATAAAGCAAAGGAGATCATTTGGCTTGAGTATGCTTTTGGGTTGAATATCTTAAGAAGCTAGATCTGAAATTCTAGTGATGGTTTATGAGAGATAGCTAGATCTAAATCAAGGAGAAACATGAGAACTACAAGTCGGATCTACTAATGGGTTGATATCTCCTCGACGCATGTTCAGATCTGTAGATCTGACAGTCTGGGTTATTCTTGAAGTCTTGAAATTATCTATATCTGCAGGTACGCAAGTATAGTGAAAGAAAAGTGTGGAGATACACAGGCACAGAAGCGCTACAGGTGCGCAGATACGCAGTCCCAGAAGCACTGCAGATGCGGAGGGGCGCAGGCAGTTCATTGGACACAGAGCACACGTACGCAGGAAGTTTGTGAGGCAGAGTGCGCACGTACGCAGGGAAGCAGTTGGAAACAGTGCGTACTTATACGCAGCTGTTATATGGGTGAAGCTGTGTACTTCTCATGAAATCTACTTAGCTATCCATGTTTATCATTGCTGTGTTCTGCGTTTTGAAGTGATTTCTGATTTCTGGTATTAGGTTCTGATAACAGCAGTGATTGATTAAATGTTTATACATTGATGGATGAATGGATAAGGTTCTTAATGACTCATCTTTATGTGATCTGGTGGACTAGATCTGATTGATGACTCTCATTGTATATGTATTGATCTAGTGATTGGGTGATTCAGAAGGTTGTTTGATTATGAGCTTCAATGTGGTTATTGGCTCCAGTATGAAAATTGGATGAAACATGGCCTTTCAGATTATGTGTTGTGCTTCAGTGTATCCAGTATGAAAATTGATGAAACGGGGTACCTGGAGGAGAGAA
>APFE031633125.1:0-10098 GCA_000404065.3 Pinus taeda | reverse complement strand
GTATGTATGTATGTATGTATGTATGTATGTATGTATGTATGTATGTATGTATGTATGTATGTATGTATGTATGTATGTATGTATGTATGTATGTATGTATGTATTGTAACATTAAAAGGAATATAATGAAAAATCAACCTAGTAGTCCCAATTTTGGGATCCAAGGGAAAATATCTGTGTATATTTGTTTTATGCTCATTGTTTATTATTTTATTTTTTTAGAATTTGTATGTAAGTAATTTCTATACGGGGTTAACACCTACATTTTCTACTATATATCTCTCTCTATAGGTTCCATTTCCTTTCTTTCCTTCTACAACACATATCAGGTGAACCTATGCTCTCTATAGTTTGGTCTCAATGTCCAAATCGATATTTTGTCCACATTTTTTCTTCCATTTCCCCACACCATTCATGGATAATATAGGGACATTCAAATGTTTCCCATTGAATTGTGAGAGTACTCCACAACCACCACTCAACCCCCATGAATGTGGGAGGTGGTTTCTTAATCTACCCAATATTGATTTAATGATCTATGCGCGAGTGTGAAAAGCAAAACTACAAATTCAAATTCAAATTTTGGCATAGATCTCTTGGGGGAGTTATTTCCAACAACAATAAACATGGCTAACCTATCACATCCCCCTCACAAATTATTGGTCATGTTATTATAGCCTATAATGGTGCTTGCATTCCCAGTCAATTGCTTAACATTTTTAATTATTAAATGAGTATTTAAATACATATCACTTTTAATCTTTCAATTTGTTTTTTCGTAATGATGAAATTTAAAAATCACATAAATATTGGGGGTTCAAAATGGGGTTATTACAAACACCAAAAAGGGCATTTTATTTAGGGTCAAACCTATTGTAGGTGTTGTAAGGAACTATTTTCGCTGCTATAACACCTTCCAAATTTCCACTACAAGCGAATTTTTGAGCCTACTATCACTATTGTATCTATTACTTCCTTAATCATCAAATTTTGTCTCATGTTATTCTATGAGTTTCAAGTGTCCTTGAATGATCTCAAGTGTTGTCGTATTGATTATAACATCTTTAGGTGAATTTCATGGTCATAACATCTTTGTTGTTGTAAGACGACACTTTTGGGTTGCAATCGCACAAACTTCACTTGTGATACTTGGGGAATGTGCACAAAGTAGTGTTTTGATGTATATTTATCAATTTTCATTTTTTTCTAAGTTTTCTCAATGATTTGGTATGAGTCACACATGGTTTTACTTTTAAACACATCATGTTCACCCCTTGCCTTATCGTCCACACATAGACAAATTTCGGTTGCAAAACGAACTTATTAAGGATAAGAGCGCATGAGCGCACTCCAAAACCTTGATGGGAGATCATTTGTTGTTCAAAAGTGTGCCATACAGCCTCCAAGAGAAAAAAAATCACCCCTTAATTCATCTTTCCACTTCCTTGTTTTGAACTGTGCTCTTAAAAAACAAAGCCTTCCTTTGAGCACACTCTTTCGACGTAAAGTAATGCACCCTCCTTGGGAGTACTCCTTCCCAAAGGAATGCACCCTCCTTGAGCATATTAGCACACCCTAAAGACTCGAAGCTCAATTCTTCAGCCTTCCCCGATGCACCATGCACCGTCTAGACCTTTGCTTGCATGAGTGCACTTTGAAGGAAGAAATATTTTCTCTCCAGCCTTCAGACTTGTGTCATGCACCCTCTTTGGTATCTAGAGTGAATGAGCACACTTTGAAGGAACGTAGCTTCATCCTTTAGAGTTTGGACTTGTTCCATGCACCCTCTTTGGTCTCTTGAGAACATGAGCACGCTTTGAAGGCAAGAAGCTTTGTACTTGTACCATGTGCCCTGATTGGCTTCCTTTGAGCACACTCCTTCGACTTGAAGGAATGTGCCCTCCTTGAGCACACTCCTTTGACCTGAACGAATGCACCCTCCTTAAGCATACTCTGTTGACTTGAAGGGATGTGTCCTCCATGGTTTCTTGAGCACATGAACACACTTTGAAGGCATGAAGCCTCATCCTTCAACCTTCAGGAGTGCGTGCGATGCCCTCTTTGTCTCCCTTGAGTGCAAAACACACTTGGGAAGCTTGAAGCCTTCCCATTCATCCTTTATACTTGTACCATGCACTCTACCTTCACTGTCTCCCTCTTTTGAGTGCATGAACACATGCAAAACCCATGAAGTCTTTCCCCTTCAACCCTTCAGCCTTTCAAAGTGTGTCCATGCACCTAGAAGCACCTTTGACCCTTTTTATTGCACTAAAAAGGTATAAATATAAATTATGCATAAAACATGGTAGATAAGGAGATTTCCAGGCTGATCATTGCTTTTCATGAGTGATTGCAGATGTAGGTATTCTAGAAACATCATGAAAATCACGCACGAGGAAGATCAGGCAAAGAGAAAAAACAAAAGAAATTGCATGAAGAACAAAGAGCACACTTAAAACTTGATGATCAAAGCACCCCAAAGACTCCAAGATTGAAGACCCTTTGGAGGGTGAAAGTTATATGATCATAAGATAAAAAAAGAGAAAAGATAGAGTAGCAACCATGACATCACTAGAGAAAGTCCATGTCATTAGTCATTATCAATCCCAGTCATCAAAGATAGTGACATGTCAAGTCTCATCATATGATGATATGTAAGGCATGATGTAGTATTGTAATCATTGTAAAATGCAAAATGTAATGTGTGGAAGTCCAAGAGTCATATGTGGAATGTGGAAAGTCACTTAGTCATATATGAAAAAAATGTCTTTAGGAGAAGTCCAAACACCATATAGAGAAGTTCAAAAGACATTGGAAGTTCAAGTTTTGTTTAGAAGTCCAAGAGTCATGAGGGTAATTTAAGATTCCTAGGGATATGAAGGTCATTCCCTTTATTACAAAATCAACCTCATAGCTCAATAAAAGGCTTTTGGAGGAAGATGTTTTGGAGAGCTAGTCTTGGTTTCTCTACTTGGCATAGGAGAGAAAAACTATACTTTGGAGAAGCAAGGAGTGACTTAATGATCCACTAATGGAACTATTGTTTGCCATTGTAATTGATGCACTTGGATCTTTCACCTTATAATTGAAGTTGTATGAGCCAAAACATTTTCATGCATGTATCGCAAATGTTTTAGGACTATTCTTGGGATGTTTACGATATATGTTGTGTTCATATAAGCTGGAGAAATTGAGCTATTTCTATAGATTTAGTACTCATCTTGTTGAATTTGTGTAGTATTCGCTTTAATATCATTGCATGAACTATTTCACTAATGAATATTTCCATGCTCTTCTAGGATAGTACTATTACTTTCCTCTTAGAGAATCACTTATTGTCTCCCCTCATGAAGGTTTCCTTTTACATCCTACAATTGGTGCTTCACAATGTCAACTTACTATCTCATTCAAGGTTTATGTATATAATCTCTTATATTATTCGTTGAAACGAAGATGAACCTTCATGTTATGGTGGCTAGGTCGATACTTTGGATGGGGCTCCTACTCCAAACGGTGTCAGGGCTAATTGGGACATCACATCGGGGAGGCCCCCTGTATGTTGGCAATATCCAATACCGTCAACAAGAACCTTTATGGAGGATGTATCCTAAAAAAGGATGGTTTGGGGCATTTGTTTTAAGGAGAAAATAGCAAATGACAAGTAG
The DNA here is from genome assembly GCA_000404065.3 of Pinus taeda. NCBI lineage: Eukaryota > Viridiplantae > Streptophyta > Pinopsida > Pinales > Pinaceae > Pinus > Pinus taeda. The sequence goes on along the minus strand of APFE031633125.1, from coordinate 6,433 downwards.
AAGACATTATGTAAAAGCACAATTTTGACATTTAAATCTCAATTCATTAAATTATGTATCTTTTGTGTGACACAGTTATATGATGGGTGACATGCTTCTTTTTCTGAGATTTAATAGCCCTATGTAAATATGTAAAATGCATTGTAAATATTCCTATTATGGAGCCTAAGGCCATGGCCTAACTAATGAATGTTTATGAACCCTAGTAACATGCTAGGATTATGGTGGGGTTGTTATGGTTTCCATGGTTTGTATATGTTATTCATTGGCATATAAAACAAAACACATAATGATACAATATCCACAAAAATGGTTATTTGAGAAAGAATTAGGGGATTGTGATACCATGATGAGAGGAAAATGAAATGGGGTGCATAGGTGATTTAACCTTGTCACTTGTCCTTTTGAGAGTACTAACTTTATCTCATGATTTCTTACAAGGATTTCCCATATCTCTTTGACTTGTGATTATGTGTCCAAGTAAAATTTATCACATATTTAGGAAGAGAAAAAACCTCATGCAAGAAAATGGATCTTCTTGCTTGTGCTTGGAGGCTTCCTTGTGTTTTTTCCATTCAATATTCCTCTCCATATTATGAGAAATATTTTCTTTCCTTGATTTTTAGGAAGGAGATTGTATAAAACAATTGTTTTCATGTTTGCAATTGGTAACATAATTCAATGTACTTGTGGTTGGTGAGGGCCTGTTGAATTTTGGAATGCTTTTTTAGGATATCAAAAGAGATGGGATGGTTTTAAGGGGAAAACCATAGGTGGGATGTGAAAAATAATTTAAGCAAACACAATTAAACCTAAAACATTATTATTGATGTTCATTTTCTATTTTACGTGTCATTTTTCCTCCAATTTATTCCTAGAAGGTAGCCCATTGTTTGGCATCTTTCTCTTACTTTGAAGACCATTGAACGGGAATAAAGCCCTTAAGGGGCTTTTGTGTAGAGAAACATAAGACTTTCCTTTTGTTTTGTAGGGTAGTTGAAGGAAGTTCCAACACTAATTGATGATTTCATGAGGGCCTAGAGTGTTCAATATTGACCATATTGACTTTTTCATGATAATCATGGTTGTATTGAGTGAGATTAGAGCCCTATATGAGCTTCATTTTCCCTAGTGTTATCATGTTCTAGCACTAGGGTGGAGTTAATAACTAATTCCTATGGTTGGGTTGTAAATCAATCCTTACCAACTAGTTTGGTGGTCTTCACTTGATTAAAAATAAGTTTTCCTAATTATCTCTTTGTGGAATGCTTTATATTTGTAATGTGTTGTGTGATTCCATGATTCCCACTATCAATGAACCAATTCTATATATGCAATGCTAATTTTATTACTTTTTGTATTTGCATATGAGTTTCAATTTATATTTCTATTAGAGGTAGAATTCAACTTTGGGTTAATCAAAGAATTAATTTTATATGGAGTGCCTTGATGGCCAAAGGATACATTTTGTTACACTATAGAGTGGTATTAGAGTCTAGTTTAAAATATTACATTGGGTTGTAAGGGGTAGAAAACTAGAGCAATATAATATAAATCATAACTATACAATAACTATTTGACAAACAACTTCAATGGAATTGGGGAAAAATGTCATAAACATCCAAGATGATATGATGATGGATTTTATTTTCTAATTAAAGTTTGAGCATGTGGGTTGGTTATGGAGGTGAAGTTAACATTTTTTTTCCAGATAAAAACACCCATAATTTTATTCATCAAGAAGGAAGAACAAAATTACACTCTAGATATGCTGAAAGCATTCTTGTATACCACACCTCATGGAATATAGCTAAAGATAAATCAGCTATAAAATATTACAAAAAACACAAAGTTAAATGTGATAATAATCACTTGAATTCTCTTTTTTTCCTTTCTTTTTTTGCACTTTCTGCCATCCCTCTAAATTTGGATCAATGAGGATTGTTTCCAGTTCTCTTATTGTTTCATTTAGTGGGAGATCTTTTTTTGTGCTTAAGCTCTTTTTGCTGCCCCCATCCCACGTTTTATATGTGCCTCAACATTTTTGTGGTTTTGACGTCTGTGGCTCAAGAAATTCAGTGCCATTCTATAGGTGAGATATATTTTTCTTTCTAGTTTTATGTGTCCTCTTCTTCTTAGTTGGGAGGATTCTGAATGGTTTCTTATGATACTTATGGAGATGGGAATATGAGGGATGTCAAACTTTTGATTCATGGTCCTGTCCCGTTTTCTTTTTATGGTACTTTTCTTCCTGTGTATAGGTGTTCTATATAACCCATTTGGTAGCATATGGGACATCAAAATCCCATGTTCTTATAACATACTACTTAGTTCCACTGAATATTTTATGTTTTAATTGAATGTGATCTATTATACCTTTACAAAGACCTATTTCTACAAAAAAAAATTGGCAAAGGTAAATAAACCTTTCTTCGTTCTTTCAAGGTCCATTTTTTTTCTGAATCTTCCAAGAGTGTTTCTAATTTCCTCTAGAAAATTATGATGCCAAAAAGGGAGGGGAATGTTTGGTAGCTTCACCCAAAATAGCATTATTAATACCAAAATTTCAGTGGCATGAAAATCTATAAATAAAGGGGTGATAAAGAGCCAAATTGTTCCCCGAAACTAGGGTCCCTCATGCAAGAGTTTCTCCAAATCAACTTCAGTATCAAATTGGATGATAAAAAACCTTTAGAGCATAAATAGATATCATAGTTTATGGTCAAAGAAGAAAATACACACTAATGTAAAGCATCATATGTAATCCATAAGCAACTAAATCTACATATTACAATGTTGGATTTAAGAGCATAAAAAACATGGTTTACCTTAGGTAGGTTTACCTCCATTGAAGGCACTTGATTCATTTGTTTTGCAATATACGGTCCTAGGTTGTTTTGAGGTTGTTCTATAGGGAAGGAAGCCTTTCTTGAGCCACATCCTCGTAAGAAACTAATCCATTAGATATCTTGGGTCTTGGATCTTCTTTGCACAACCTCAAATTTAAGACTATGGTTGAGTTCCTTATGATATAGTAATATATAATTTAGGAAGAGTCTTGAAGTAGCTTCCATTCATATAGAAAGTTTTGAATTTTGGTAGGATGTCCCGCCTATTATCTATGCTTTTCTTCAAAATATTGATAGGGTCTTGTTGAAGGCTCGAAATGTTGCCACCTCAACATCAAGGATAACCACCCAGTTGGGAACTTGAAAATCATTCATTTTACATTTGGAATAGTGGCTCTAACTAGGGATAAGGGGACTAGTTTCCCTTTAAAAGTATTATTTAAATTGAATGTGACAGTATAAAAGACAGTGAAAATGGCAAATGTGATGAAAAGAACGATGGAAGAAATAAATAAAATAAAATCAATAAACTATTATATTACATATAATATATATTATATATATATATATATATTATATATATATATATATATATATATTTATCGGGACTTGACTTGTATTTAGTATATGTTGATTTAAAGATTTCCCTCTATGCAAGAAAATACATCATCAACCAATTTCAAGACAGTTAAATACACAGTAAGAATTAATAATTTTATTAAATAAGTTAATCAAATTATTTTTAAAACATATCGCATAAAATATCTCGTTGTTTCACTTATACATTTAAAGATGAAAATTTCACAATTTCGATAGTGAATAAGTGTTTAACTACATTTAAAGATCACATATAGCAAAACAGTTCTATAATGATTATTAATAAAACATAGACACATCAATAAGATAAAGATATAAGTACCTAATATATCAGTGCTCTGCTCATGAAAAAATAGTACTAGTTCATATTTTCTATTAAGATGATTAAAAAGTACAATAGCACAAGTTTATAAAGTCTTCTTTACAGAAATTTAGAACCCTTTCCAAAATGACATAAAAGGGTATTTATAGCTGAGAACTAAACTGTATAAATAGAAAATACAAGAAATTATAGGGAAGTTTAAACAAACCATCCTAAAATAAAACTTAAAATTCAAAAATAGAGATTGTTTCGAAAATAAGATCAAGAATGGGAAGTTGGTTGCTTTCCCATTTGCTGCCCTAATTCATAGATATCCAACATAGGCTTCAATTCACGAGGTTGAGTTGGACTTATGCCAATTTGTCCCATGTAGAAAACAACAGAGAACGCTGGAAGCATATGTGAAGTGGTATTGGCTAGGCACCATAATATCAACCATTGGCTATGTGGCTTCTCCAAGCACTGCTAGTATTGTTCAAGATTTAAATTTCATAAATTTTTAATGTTATCTTCCTTTGTCTTGGACCAATCCTACCAATATTTCATCAATGTTTTGACGTTGGGAAAAGCATCAGCTGGGCATTCTCGAATTATATTAGCATCAAAAGGACTATTGCAAATGGTCTCAGTAAGGTTGCTCACGATGTCCCTCACAATGAAAATGGCTCTTTCATATTTCTTAAGTTTTATATCCCAGTCCCTAAAGATAATTTGTTTATGTGAATCCTCTATCTTTGGAGGATTCACTACTCTTCCATCTGCACTATCCTGCCATGTAATATAATCAGATATTTTTTCCTCAATGTCTTCAAAGTATTTCCTTAGATCGGAAAATTGATTTATTAGTGAATCACTTGTTTGACATAGATCATTTATTGTTGTTAATTTTTGGCAAAATACCATCTATTACTAAGCAAGGAGAGTATTGAGTTCTCTTGCTTCTCTTTTGAAATCCTAAATATTAGGATTATCCTTCAATTGACCAGTTCTGAGTTGTGGTTGATGTAACTGGTCATCTTTTCTTTTGATGTCATATTCATGATGAAGCTTCAAATCATCAAAAAAAAAAAAATTAATTGGTTGTCTGTACCTTTCATTCAATAATTCATGTTCCAATTGTAGGATTCTCTCATCCTTGTCTTTAATTAATTGTTGAACTTATGAGGCCTTATCAATGGTAGATGTTGCATAGGCCCTTGCAAATAGTGATAGACTAGTTAGATCATCAGAAGGGTTTGTATGTGAATCTTTCTATACACATCCAATGTTTATTCTCCAGGAACTAGTGCCTAGGATTTCTCTACTCTTTTTCTCCTTCTTTTCCTTCTCATGACAGCCCTGCGCTTCAAACTGTAAAATACATTCACAGGAGGTATTTCTTCAATTTTGAGAGTAACTTTAGAATTACAGTGACCGGGATGGTTTCCAAATCACCAGTATTGATAGATTTATCAAAAGACTCAATAGTGAGCGGGTTCTTCTTAGTGTTTTCAGGCATATTAAGTGTTTCTTTTGGATTTGAAATATGTTCTTCGTGTGATCCTGTATTGATAATTTGATCAAATTATTCCCACACATTATCTAAATCATTGGCAGACATTGATTCATTAGTTTTCTACGTTGATGATGTGATTTCCTTGTTTCCTTGTTCGATATTGCTACCCTTTGAAAATTGGGCTGAAACGTGATCTAGTTGTAGAACTAGCTAAGAAATCTTTGATGTATCAAGAGGGAGGTTTTCCAACCTTTTGCTTATGTATTCTCTAAATTTATTAAATTGCTCTAGGTTCAACTGAATATCAGCTAACTTCTCCACTGATCTATAGACATGAGTTGATTCAAATAAGTCATCATAATCATTAGGCTCATGTTGGAATTGTCTAACTCTCACCCGAGCTATAAAATTTTGAGCTACATTGTTTGGGTCATATTGCCTCGCTAGAACAGTGTGAAATTTTAAGCACTGTATCTATTCAATTTCAAGCCTCACGTGTTTGAAATGTTCTAAAGTATATACTCCACAGTGAATAGGGAATGATGGCTAGATAGACTTGTTGGCTTCTTTGAGGGATTTTGTTAGGCCATTGACCATAGTTTGATAGGAAACCTTTTGGGCTAAAAGGTTGTCAGGAACAAAGAGCGGGAGAATGTGTGGACTAGCCAGACTTCCAAAAACCCTAACATAAGTGAAGGATTCATCACCAAACCATTTATCTATGGTTCTAAAATCATCACTAGCTTCTCTAGATAATCTAGGGGGCCTTTCATTAAAGACATATTGGTATAAAAGCAACATTACTCCATGTCATATTTTGTAAAAATGGGGTTGGAAATTAGACTCCCAAAGGATATTATGATATATGTGGATAGGGGTAGGGTATTCTAGGGTCCATTTCGATACCATGGATGGAAAATCAGAGGTAAAACAAACTGCATCCATAATGTATGCACTCATATAGAAGGGGGGCACAATCCTATTGGAAATATTGTGCTTGCTTATGTAGGTTAGGATATGGGAAGATAAATTATTTGATAAAATAGTGGCCCAATTGTTACTAGGAATAGTGTCCACTTGGATGCTACTATTCCCACTAAGATGGGTGGCTATCTTAGAAACAAACAAGTAAAGTCTACTTTCGCTTTCCTTTATGAAAATAGATAGGAG
>APFE031633124.1:11964-44890 GCA_000404065.3 Pinus taeda | reverse complement strand
TCCTTCCATACAACAACAAAAATGACCCCATTTATGGAACTTTATGGATATCATCCACCATCCATCACATCATATTTAAGAGAAAATTCTAAGGTTCAAGCAGTGGAACATCACATCAAGCATCAACAACAAGTCCTCAAACTCTTAAAGGATAACCTTGTGTTGGCGCAGAATATAATGAAACAATAGGCAGATTAACATCACAGCAAAATAACTTTTGAGTAGGTGATTGGGTATTCCTATAGCTACAGCCATATAAACAAATGTCCCTCAAGCAAGCTAAGAAGGATAATAAATTATCACCAAAGTATTATGGTCTTTACAAGGTGTTGCAAAAGATTGGTAATATGGCATACAAATTGGAGCTTCCTGCAGCTTCTCGAGTGCACCCATTTTTCCATGTTTTATATTTAAAGAAGGTTATAGGTGACAAGCTCCCAGTTCAAACAATATTTCCAGAACTTGATGAGGAAGGAAAAATTATATTGGAACCGGAAGTAGTCATAGAAACAAGAACTCAACAGCTACGAAATTGGTCAATTTCGGAATATGTCATCAAGTGGAAGAACTTATCTGCTGAAGATTCCACATGGGAGGATGAGAATTTTATATAGAAGCATCCAGAACTACTCAAGTGTTAAGGACAACACTTTTTTGAAGGAGAGGGGCATGTTAGGTCCCTATAATACTATTGATTACCCCATTACTATTGTAGATATATCCCTTATTAATATTGTTGTGCCCCTATTATCCCCATATTGTTATTACTGTGCCCCATAGAATCCCTCTATTGTTATTTTTGTGCCTTTATATTATTATTGTTAGGTCAGCTAGGTTATATTGTGATTCCTTTGAATCCTATATATAGAAGGGAGGTTTTCTCAATTGAATCATCAAAGTATTATTCATTTGCATAATGTAAAGGAGGTTGACTCCTCGAAGAGGCTGAATTCTAAGGCGTTCATCTATCTTTTCTATCTTTTTGGGAGCTGGTTTCATAACATCCTAGCTACCCACCTCATGGTCATTTTGGATCGGTTTCCAAAGAAACAAGGGAATCCAGAGGCTCATATCCAGCCTAAATCATCAAGGGAATCTAGAGGTTTATACCTCCACCCAATGATAATCATATATAATTCTATTCTTGACTATGGGCACTACCAAAATAGGTAGTCTTTTATTGACAAAAATATTGATAATCTAGAGGCTATCCTGCCTCCACCTAAAACCAATACATAGCACGTGAGACCAGAAAATATCATACATGTTTGTCCCAACATGTTACACAACATAACATGCACTTAACCTAGTACTATGTACAAATAGCACAATACACATACATATGGCACATTGCAACCTATACATATACACATGTACAATACATACACATATGCACATGACTTAACACATTACACATTGTAACATAGAATTTAGAGGCCACATTGTCTCTATTTATGTGAACTGGGCCATATTATCTCTTTTTTTTTTCCATGTTCATAGTCTTTGCATGAGAAAAATATGAGTCATGTTACCATAAATTAGTAGGAATTCCTCTCCTTTTTGTCAACAGATGTTATCCATGAGTGGTCATCTTTCCATTTGAATGGCCCCTGATAACCCTGTAAGACAAAATTGGTAACTTCATTTCTATATGTACCAACATAATCATGTATTCAATACATAAGCACATATCCAATAAATTTAGGGTAAAGATCTCCCTTTTATTGTCAATCATTTCCACGGACTTAAACATCCTTCTTGGATGTCACATTTTTGTCATGCGGTAATTTTTCCAACCACTTATATTTCCCTTGTACTTGTTATCTTGTTCATAATTAATGTGTATTCATGTGTTGCCCCTTTCATGAGGATCAACGTCTTCCCCTCCACCTCAGCCCACTTTCTTCGAGACCTCAAGTATGCAATTAATGGTTAGTTATATAAATCAATAGGAAATAAAAGAGTCAAAAATAAAAGAAACATCGCGAAAGGAAAATAAAATCAATAATATCAATCATAAAAGTGTTGTAATCAAAACATCATGGCCATGCATATTCAACAATCATTAACAACCAATCACAATCTTAAAGTTTAAAGGCATAACATAAAAATATCCACTATTCCAAAAATATGTACTCCATGTCCTAAGTCTAACATTTACAATACTATCAATCATCAACCATGCATATACAGATATAACAAAATTAGTTTCCCTTACATTTCGACATATGGGTACACTCTCATTTTAAGTGTTATTCCCCACAAGATGAACACCATATAGGTTTTCTTTCATTCTCAGTCTCACGAGGTCTTTTTCTGCCATCATTATTTACCTTCTCTAAGGGTTAAACGTATCATGCCAATTCTTGCAAGTGTTATTGCGGTTCCTAGCTCCAATATATCAATACTTGATGTTTCCTATCACGTTTGTTTATCTCTTCCTTGCAGATCTAATCTCAATTTCCAAATCCTCGAGATGAGCCTTCAAGTCTTATATTCCTCCCATGTTCTGCCACTCATACTCAACTATTAGTTCATTAATGAAATAAAAATACATATACCATTGGTCATATTACCAAGTTAAGTTAAACATGTTTCCCCGTAGTTGTTTACACATCCATAGAATTATTATCAACTATATGTCACAAACCATCTTAACATCTACATAACCTAGTTCTCAATATATATGCATATTCAATCATAGTTATCATCATGCAATTACAAAGGTTATAATTCCATTTGTGATCCATATTAACATAGAAATTATAATCATCCCCTTTATAGAGACCACCATTATCTTTTTTACATTAGTTGTTAAAACGCTTATGAGGGATTTGGCCTCCTTATTATGGCCGCCGATCATAACACCTACAACTTCATAAATTCAATTACGACAATACATGTCACATTAGTATACACCATATTCTTAATTTTTTCATAGTCATAAATAGAATCCATCACAAGACCTACACCTGCTAACAAGAATTTATTAGTTGCTTAACTTTTTATAGTATACCTTTAGTCAACTAAGCCATGGGATTCCCCCACCAAATGCATGTACACACATATACATAAAACATATCTATAAAATCAATAAAACAATGTGCAATACAAGAAACAAAGTAATTTCCAAAATCCCTTATGTCGTGTAATGATTCACATGCATACCTATTGCAAGTGTGTAAAAGTACACGATTTATCCAATAATGCCATTACACCACCATATTTATACACAACATCATGTAGACAGTTTTGTCAATGTCTAGATATAAAACATGCAATGGTAAGTTTCAATGAATTCTATGATGCTTGATAGCATTTGTGTGGTCCAAATTTGATTCTGTAATCTAATTTTATAAGTAATCATATCCACGGATAGTTATAACACTTGGACACAGAGCTCCACTCCTCTTCAAAGGTGAATAATTTCAACTTCTTTCTCAGTTAATTATGTGATAGGGCACTAGATTTATCCTCAACTTCTAGTGTTAAAACTTTGGTCTTCATTCCTTTCATGATATAGCCCATTCATTCCAACTGTTGAACATGGGGGCTTTGATACCACTCTATAACACACCCCCTTATATAACCTAATAAGTAGAGGTGGATACTATGCTAGACTAATTCTAAAACTTTAGTTATAGGAATGGGGTATGAAAGAAATTTGTTCTTTGTCGAGCTTCTCTAAGCTAGACACATGCGAAATCATTATAATCATCCCGTTAAGACAATTCCCATAATATAAAACTTTTCCCTATCCAAGATTTGAGGTCAATAGTTTTTTCATTTTAATGTTTTTCCTTCTTTACTTAATTAGTACTATGCCATGCCAAGTGGCACCCATGTGGACCCAACGTGGTGCTATGTGTCATACCATCTTAATTCCACATCACAATAGGAAAAATTAAGGGATTTATGATCTACACCTTCTCCTTAGCCCATGCAACATATCTACATGTGCTCATTTCATGTTCACTTAGGACTTCACCCCTTAGTGGTTATTCCTTACCATGTTACACTCCTATCCTTACATGAAGTACCATACTTATACACACACACATATAGGTTATAACCATAAAAGTACCCTCGCTTATCATTATACAACCCTAGGTATAATTACTTATAGATTAGGTCCCTTGCTTCACTTAATTACATCTTGCATGTATATGTGGATGCGACAATTACAGGACCCCCATTTTAGTTACACATATATGTATATAAGACCTTAATATTTGTGGATCCACTCTTCACATTTATATGACTTAATGTTAATTGGCATTACATAATGAGAACCCACCTTCATGTACCTTGCGAGAACATAATATGACGTACCTCATAGTTTTTGGACCATATAATAATCCAATGGCTGAGAGAGATTATACAATTGGTGAATCTAATCTAGTTATGGACTCCCCTTCCCTATGGCGTCATGAGGGGGATATTTCATTTGTGGTTCTGATGTGGGATTCCACCTATTTTATCCAACAACCAAAACATGTCCCTGCATAATCAATCATATGTGGGGGTTCATCCCCACTGTGGTACGGAGAAGGAGGGGGATTTCACACTCAATCCCCATTGTTCATCGATGGATTTGATACACCATCAATTACTTGCAATCATTATGCCCCAAAACGGTCATGTGTGCCATGTGACCTACACCCTTGAATGACATATATTGTGAGGGATTAGCTCCTTCCTCTGAGGACTACACCATCCAACACTTTGTGACCATAGTGATTAACCCTCTGGTAGCCTTTGTGATTATCCACTAGTACCTACCTCCTGTCACATAATCACCATGCAACCAAGGATAATGCTCCAATGGGCTATCCTCCTAGGCATTAGTATACTCTCCTTTTCATAGGGTTGATCTATGAATCTCAGGCATGCGATATAAGTTTAGCGATTATTCCTATTAGTTAAACTTTAACATATAAATATATAGATTTAAATTAACATAGGAAAAAATTTCACCATATGTGATACTTAGTAGATGATTTAGATACTCAAATGGTGGTATAGCCATAGGCCTATAGATCATTCTCGGCATCAATTTATAATTTAATGACCAATTTTACCCTTGCATGATTGGGTACTTCATAATAGCGTCTATGGTGTTGGAAATTGAAACTTGGTTTGGTCTTCATAATTATCATTTCACTTGTGTCATTGTATATTTCATTTAAAAAGAAAAGAATAAAAATGAATTATAATTAATTAGTAATTAATTATTAATCAAGTATGTTCTTCATGCTTCTAGGTTTTATTAAGTCAAAAGAAAATTTGACATGAGATAATCTATTATACTTGAGTGGAGTTCCATTTGGATTTTTGAAAGAAAGGAGAAGAATAATCTTATTTGAGTCAAAAGAGTCATTGTTTCACCCACAAGAACAAGTTGGTCCTATGTGGATAAGCCGTCGCTGGAAGGGACAATTAAACCCCTTGGATGTGTATATATATAGAGAGAAATTCGACCTCATTTGGACATACATTGGAAACTTCAACTTATATGAAAGAAAGAGAAAGAAAACAAATGAAAGTCAAAGGAGAAAGAACAAAAGTCAAAGCTGAGAGAGAAAAGGCCAATAAGGAAGAAAAATCAAACTTTTGTTTTTCTCTATTCCACTAGTACATTTGGGCAGAAATTCCGGCGGCATAATCTGATGGAATGGCTAAAATTAGAAAAATTGTCAGATGTTAAATAATTTTTTTGTTTCTTTTTAAATACCCACTATTGTTGAATATCTGATGACAATTCTTATCGGTTGAACATTAGACTGTATGCCCAAACTCGTCGATTATTAGACGTTTTCCTATAATCCCTCTTGTCATCGAATATTTGATAGTAGTTATTTTACCATCGAATCGCTTACGCTATATCCAATATGAAAATGTGTTGTCGAATTTCCTGCAAATGGTAAATAACCATTGCATAGTGTTCAATTCCACCATTAGGCTTTTTGCGCTGATAACATCTAATATGGGATTGCTTTTTATTAGTTTGACTAATTAAAATAAATATAGTTATTATCATAATATGTGTGTGTGTGTGTGTGTGTGTGGAGGCCCTCATATCATATAACTTTGACATAGTTGCTATATATATTAGTTGTGATTGTTTTGAAAGGTTGCAAGCTTATTTTGAGGTTAATTTTTGAAAAAAATCATCACTGAAAGTTTTGTGAAAAAAATATCACATAACATTCTTCAAGGAGCTTAAGCATATGTGGGATCGACATCAAGGGCTTCTGAGCATGGAAAAATGTTATTGCCCTTGTATAAATTGCACGGTCTTGAGGCCAATGGGAATTCTAATAAAATCAGATAAAAAACATTCTAGAGACTATGGGCATGCTTAAGGTATATATGGATATCAATCCATTTGTAATTTATTTATTATATGTTTTCATATTGTATATTGTTTTTGTAAATGTTTATATGAATATTGCATTTTAGATTGTATGTATTTGTATTGTAAATTGTATTACCTTTCTATTATAAATGTATTTTATAATATTCCTTTGGGAGGTGTTTGAACTATATTTCCATCTTGATGTGGACTAGAAATATTATTTGATTATTTTTGTTACGGTCATTTAAGGGGTTAGGTTGAGTTAGGGGTTAATTAATTTATGGGCTTAGGGATAAGGGGTTATTGTTTAAGGGTTTAGGGTTTAGTGGTTTAAGGGCTTTTGGGAATGGGGTTAGGGCATTAGGGGGTTTATTTCGACCTAGAGGATTTATAGGTTAGTCATGAGTTTTATGGAGAGTTATTAATAATTGTTTAAACTATATTATGTAAAATATGATATTAAGAAATAATATTACATTACAATGATGAATGTGAAATAAGATCAATATGTTTTTTATTGTGGTCATAACCATATATTTTAGAAAGTGTCTCACTTCTTACATGTCAAGAAAAGTAACATCTTTCTTAGATTTTTTCAACATGCTCTTACATATCTTGATAAATTGCACAAACATCATCATTGATTTATTGTCCTTGTTTCTTGGTCTCACCTAAGTTATCTTCACTTTTGTCTTTTTTTTTTTTCCTTAATTTTTATATTTGTAATTTTTTATATAGGAAATTTCAATATTTTCTATATATACTAATATTACATTATTGATTGTAATTGTATAGTATCGACCCCATAGAGCATTTCTCAATGGGGAAGAGGTGGTTGTAGTACAAGCACATGTTCAAGAACATGGACCGATTAATACTGAGGATCAAGCTAATGATCCTATGGAAGAAGATAACGATGTTGATAACATAGTTGAATGAGACAAATAGATTGATCTAGGAGGCATTTAATAATGTTGGAATGGATGATGATGACAACCAATATGATGACCATGCTTTTGATTTACCTATACTTGAGATGGCATCTAAACCTCTTTATGAAGGCTCAAAAACATTTCTTCTCTTTGATCTATTGTTGTTGGTCAACTTAAAGGAGGTGAATGGTTTTTCAAACACATGTGTGACACATCTCCCAAGGTATGTAATATATTTTGTGACATTTAGTACTATGTACATGATAAAGCAATTATTTTTCCATTGTTTTTAACGTTAGTATGTTGATTTGCATCATTTCATTAATTTATAACATTTGGATGAAGTATGTATGATTAATCATTTTGAGTACATTAAACAATACACTTTTTTATATTGTAGATTATTAGGTGAATTTTTGTTACCACCATCAAATATTTTACCTCATACATACTGAGATTTACATGCCTTTATGAAATATATTGGAATGGAGTATCAAGTTATTCATGCATGCCCTAATGATGATATTCCTATATTACAAAGAACATGCATTAAAAGAAAATTTCCAAAAATGTGATGAGGGTCGATATTAAACTGATAAAGTAAAAAAAAATGTGCCTCACAAGGTTCTTCTTTATATTCCCATAATTCCACGTCTACAACAATTGTTCAGGTGAAAAAGCATAGCAAAACTTATGGATTACCATGCAAGGAATAGAAGTGAAGATGGAATTTTTCGAATACGTACAAATGGATCTTCATTTAGGAATATATAGGATAAGTGGCCAGAGTTTAAAAGAGAACCTCATAATCTTAGGCTTTCATTAGTAGCTAGCAGTGTCAATCCATTTGGAGAGGCCAGATCTACTTACTTGATGTGGCTCGTTTTTGTTATCAACAATAAGATTCCTCCATGAAAGTCAATAAAGAGGCAGAACATAATGTTGACAATGACTCTTCCAGGTATTAATTTTTTTAGAATAATTTTTTTTAGCACAATAAGATCTTATTTGGCTTGTTTGTTTCATAATTATGTCCTATACTTTTTTGTTAATTTACTCATATATGTCCAATTATGCTTTATAATTGTGTCTTATAATTTTTTTAATTTAATCATATATGTAATATTATATATTGTATGTTCAATCAATTAGGTAAGTATTGGGTCAACGATATGAATGTATATATTAAGCCTCTTATCAATGAGTTAGTGGAGTTATGGAATGTTGTCACTATGTATGATATCTCTAGATAGGTAGTTGAACAAAGGGTATTTTAATTCCATGCAATGCTTGTATGGACAATTCATGATGCCCTAGGGCTAACACATTTTTGTGGTGTTATCTCAGTTTCGCTTCATAGTTTTAAAATCAGCATTGTAATTTTTTATTATTCGAAACTTTTTAGGGCACTAATAGTTGGGTTGTCAGCACCAATTATAAAATGTTGAATAAAGGCATTGACAGATGGATTATGAGTGTTAGTTTTTAAATTTTTTGAATAAAAAGCGCTGACAGTTGAACTATCAATGCCAATTGTAAAATTTAAATTTTTTATATTAAAATCAAAGAACTCACATATTCCACGTCAGCAAAGGAGCAAGAACTTGATCAAGTGAGTTTTGAAATTAATCCATCAGCGACAAAACCCTATTTTACTCTATTTTTTCCTATAAAACATAGTAATTTTGGCCACATATTCCGAACATCTGGAAATGAAATTTTAAAAACCAAAAGAGGTTTTCTAGATTTCACAATTTAGTTTTTTCCTGTTTTAGCCATTATTTTAAAAATCAGTTTCTGAACACTTGAAGTGAATCTTTTAAAACAAAAAGATGTTTTTCAAGGGAAGGGAAAAATTAACAAAAATATCATTTAGGTTTTACACAACTATCACAATCTGAGAATTTATAATAAATATTTGAATATTATGTTTCAGGAATTCACCAAAATTAATTTTTTCTATTTTTAGAAAAAACACCTAATCAGTTCGAGAGACACCTCACCAATTCGATTTGGGGAAAGATATTATCTCCTTCATTATTTGATTTAGTAAGATATAGATAGATGAAGAGGTTTGAGATCCATTATTTTTGGATCTTGAAGAGTCTGCAACTAGTCTATAAAGACTATCATTTCTATAATGTATAGGGTTTGAATCTTTTACAGAAACCTTGCATATTGTGTAGACATTTGACATTAATAGAATTTGCTATGAACAATGTTACTTGTACAATTTTTATAGAGATTAATGTGTGATAAGTTTCCTATTAGTTTTTGTTTTGTATTATTTTTCCTCTAAGACATAAATCTAATTCATAAGTCTTCTGTGTTTGGAAATAAGTGATTAAATTCAAACTCTATTTATAAGCTCAGATTTACATTTTCCAAATTGGTTATATGTTTTCATATTAAATGTCATTTACAAAAATCATATGAATTCTTTGTTTTTTATGTTTATTGTCTTTTGTCTCTAATCATAACTTGATGATGGTTTTTCTAAGAAATTTAAAGTTATCATGCCTCTGTTAAACATGTTCATATAGCATGTAGCTAGCCATTTTATGTTAAAAGACTCCATGCCTAATGGAACTTGTATTTTCTCCTTCCAAACAAAGTTCATATGTTACTAAATAAATCTATCCAATGAGCTAAATTACATGCTGCTTAGTTACAATGAGTAGTAGAGTTTTAATGAGAGATCCCTCTCCAGATTGATGGGCCATCTTTCAATCTAAAGTGGTTGGAGGTTACCTAAGTTTTTTCCCTCTACTGTTGGTGTTTTTCCTAAGTGATAACATTTTGGCATTGTTGTCAGGGAGAAAAGGTGAAATTTTCCATGGGAGAACAACAAGTTCCATATCTCATTGGTATGGTGAAAATATTTCATACATAAGAAATTTTTGTTTCATTCATTTGGTGACTCCATTGTCAAACAATTAAGAGTTCATAATTTTCATGGTGACTCCACTATCCAAAGACTCAGTAGCCTAAATATTTTCTTAGTGAATCCACTACTTCAAGATGGTTCACAAATCTACATGGTATGCTCCAATGAATCGGTCTCACATTCTTGGTTTTCCAAATCATATTCCTCTCATTTATTTGAAGACATATCTACCAAGACTTAAAGGTTAGGAAGACAATGATGTTACTCTTCATTTCATTAGATTTCATATGCATGTATGAATGCTTGGATTTAAGTTGCATCAAGATTATTTGATGAAAACTTGTATGGTTTCTTTGGAGGAAAATACAAAGTTTTGGTATGAGAAGTTTCCCCATAGTAGCTTGTATTCTCCTGAATATTTTCATTCACTATCTTATGAGGATTTTAAAGAGTGTTATATTTCCTTGTTGTTGGTTGAAAATTGTTGTGTACACGTTGAAAGCTTCATTAAACATATGGAAAACGTGTATGGTGATGAGGAGTTGATGGATGAAGATACTCTAGAAGCTTTGCATGAAAGCCCTTTTCAAGATCATGAACATAATTTGAAAGTTAGTTGTCATACACAAGAGATTTTTCAGCAAACAACATTTTCTTCGTTGGATGAAAACAAAACTAATCAAGATCTTAGTGAGCATAGTCATGCTCCTTTTTCTATGTGTGATAAATATATGTACCAAGTTAATCAATTTTCTTGTGATCATGAGTGTGATGACAAAAATTCAAAATTTTTCTCAACTCATTCATTTTCAGAATCATTATGTGAAAATCAAGGTTTATTAAATGCATTGAAGCTTTCCATTATTTTTTTTAGGCCACTTACCCAAGCAAAAAATGAGTTTATTTTAAATGAAGAAGTCATGTTTACATGTAGTAGTTTTGTTTTAGAACTCAATATAGATAATGAAAAATAAATTGTTCCTGTTGATTCATTTGAAAAGCAAAATGTGTTTTCCTTTGAAGGACATAAGGGTTCATTTTTAGATGTTTCTCAAACATGTAAGACTATTTATTCATCTTATTTTATTCAAGAATATAGAGATCCCATCCTTGTTGTGGATCATGAGAATGATGAAACATTTTCCATCATTTTATTCGAAGATGATCAGTTTCATCGCATAAACAAACCAACAGTTCATAATGAGGTTCATTGTGCTGCTTTTTATTGCAAAGAAGAGATAGTGTTTAATATTTTAGATGATTGTTTGACCAACTTGATGCAGTCATCAGAAAAGGTGGAGTGTTTTTTGTTTTCCAGCGCAGGTTTTGGATTCAGGTTTCCTTTTGAATTATAGTAATTTACATTTTTATATTTTCTTACGGAGAGTGTGCGCAAAATTCTAGTAAGTAGCCATCTCATTTCATGGTTACACTATAAAGTTTGTATCACCCGATTGGGTAAAGAATTTCAGCAAGTTAAAGTAGGATGCATTGAATAATCTTATATTTCAAGCATTTAAACTGCAGTTCGTACAAAGGACTAGCATTTTAGTTTTTCAGTTTTTAGCAGTTGGTTTTCATGTTACAATAGAGTATGAGTGTATATTTGATTGCAGTAACAATTGATTTCAAGTATTTAAATTTTGGTTTGCAGTTTGGCATTTGGATTTTAGTTTGTAAAGAAATGGATTGTACTATGTAGTTAGTTTTAACCAAATAATTCACAGGTCTCAAAATGAGCACGTTTCAAAGGTTGGGATCATCCCAATGGAACAGGTATTGGAGCAACGAGTTATTTGTTGCCTCACAGGGAGCACATCATCTCCAATGGAGCCAGTTGTTATCTCAAATTTGCTTCATAATTTTAAAATCAACACTGTAATTTTTTATCATTAAAAATTTTTTAGGGCACTGATAGTTGGTTTGTCAGCGCCAATTGTAAAATGTTGAGTAAGGCATGGACATATGGATTATCAGTGCTAGTTTTTTAATTTGTTGAATGAAAAGTGTTGAAGGTTGGAGTATCAATGCCAATTGTAAAATTTAAATTTTTTTATTTCAAAACCAAAGCACTGACAAATTCCACATTAGTGAAGGAGTAGGCACTTGATCAAGAGAGAACTGACAATTAATCTGTTAGCGACAAAACCCTGTTTTACTTTGTTTTTTCCTATAAACACAGTAACTTTAGGTGCAGATTCCGAACAACTCAAAATGAAAGTTTAAATTTTTTTTTGCAATAGTCTCATTTAAAAGAAAAATATTTCAGCGTTTACATGGGTGTAATTGTTTGAGAGATTCGAAGGAATATTTGAGGCATATTTTTCTAGATTTTGCAATTCAAAATTTTCTTGTTCTAGACATTGTTTTAAAAATCATCTTTCGAACAATTGAAGATGATTTTTTTAAGACACAAAGAGGTTTTCAGAGGAAAATAGAACAATTAACAAAATCCTCTTTCCAGTTTTAGACAGATATCATTGTTTGATAGTTTCAAATGGATTTTTGAAAAATATTTTTCAGGAATTCACCAGAATTACTTGTTTCTATTTTTAGAAAAAAAAATGCCCAATAAATTGGAGAACCACCTCATCAATTTGACCTGGGGTCAAATTTTATCCCCTTGAATGTTTGATTTAGTGAGAAATACATAGATGAAGTGGTTTGAGATCCATTAGTTTTTTTTATCTCGAACAATTTGTAAGTAGTATATAGAGACTATTATTTCTGCAATGTAGAGGGTTGGAATTTTTTGCAAAATCCTTGCATATTGTGTATACATTTGACATTAATAGAATTTGCTGTGGATAATGTTACTTGTGCAAATTTTACAGATATTCATGTGTGATAAGTTTCTTGTCATTTTTTCTTGTGTGTTATTTTTCCTCTAAGCCATAAATTCAATTCATAAGTCTTATGTGTTTGGAAATAAATGATTAAATTAAAACTCTATTTATAAGCTCAGAATTACATTTTCCAAATAACTTATTTCTTTTCAGCTTAAATGTCATGATATGAATGCTTTGTTTTTTATGTTTGATCTCTTATGTCTCTGATCATAACTTGATGATGGTTTGTCTAATAAATTTAAAGTTATCTTGCCTCTGTTAAACTTGTTCATATATCTTGTAGCTAGCAATTTTATGTCAAAGGGCTCCATGCCCAATGGTCCTTGTCTTTTTTCCTTCCAAACGAAGTTCATATGTTATCAACTAAGCTTAACCAATCAATTAAATTTCCTACTTCTTAGTGATAGTGAGTAGTAGAGTTTTAAGAAGAGATCCCTCTCAATATTGAAGGGCCAACTTTCAATCTAACGCAGTTAGAGGCTACCTTAGTTTTTTCCCTCTACAATCGGGGTTTTTTCTAAGTGAGAACATGTGATATGTTATAAAGTTACCCTGCACTTTAATAATGTTTAATTTTATGAAGTTAATTTCAAATATGTTTTTTTAAGTATTTTGACCTTCATTGTACATACATAAAATAATGGATATAAAAATTGTTCCATCTCTTACAAGTCTTCAAAAAGGGTAAATTTTCTTGTCCAATTTGTGGTCTTAAGATTAAATCTTGTTGTTCAAAAAGTATAGGAAAGCAGGTGTTTGATGAGTATAGGCACTTCCTTTCTAAGAGCCATAGGTACTGAAGTACTGAAAACACATTTTCTCAATGGGAAAGAAGAGGCTTGGGTAATACCATGGAGAATGATACCTCATGCATGCAAGTTTAAATATAATACAGTGTCTCAAGGTATGGATTGAATTATCTATGTATCAATATACATTATATATTTGGATTATTTTGTCTTTTTATGATATTTTCTTCACTGTACTAATTGACAGGTTCTATTGTTGTTATAATATATTTATCTACAATTCATGCTGTAGGTTGTGAAGGCTTTAATAATAGGGAACTTCCATGAGGAATAGAAATTTATCCCGAGCAATTCAATAGACTCCCCTACTATGAGCACCTAGAAATTTTTCATTTTTTGATACAATGCGCATCAGGAAGAATGTAATAGAGACCTTATGGTGAATCTTAGATGGAAGAAGAGATAAATAAAAAAAATTCCAATATTTGAAATGACATTAAGGAGGTTTACCATGCATTGTAAAGTGTGATTCATTCAAATAGCGATGGATGTGGCCAAAATATAAGCACCCTCCATGGTTATTGGCAGAGAAGCAAAGCAAGAATGATAAATAGGTTATTGAGAAAACTAAACTTCCAACTAGATTTTCTTCTAATGTAAAGAATATCTTAACGAAAGAGGTGAATTAGGTGGGGTAAAAACTCATGATTGGCATACATTCACTAAGGTAAGTATTGCGGTATTGTATATATATTTTGTACATTAGTGAAACATCTTGTTAATTAGTGCTTTTGTTTTCTACTAATTTGGGAAAAAATAATGATCTATCATTATGTTTGTTACAGTATGTTATAGCATTATATCTCCCACAAAACTTTGACAACAATGTCAATCATTTTATGTATGATCTTGGAAAATACATGAGGTAAGTGGATATTTATGTGCAAAATATATTGTTTAATAAGTTGTTTTGTCACATATTTTTCACTGCATGTGTTTTTCTTGTTGTCAAGTACTATATATATATTTTTTTGAAACCTATGATTTTCTTGCTTCATTTGTATATGGTTTTAATATAAATAAAATTATAAAGAATATATAAAGTATTGGAGAAAGAAAATTCCTCATCTAATGTTTGAAATGCAAAAGTATCTACCTAGGATTTTTTAATGCATAAGAAAACTACATCATGCATCAAGTTCAGGAGATTAAAAAGTGTGGACCTATACCCATAAGATCAATGTGGATGGTTCAGAGGAACTTGAAATCACTTAAGGCTTTGGTTAGGCAAAGAGCACGTCCTTAGGGTTTTATGGTAGAGGGATATATGGTATATCAAAACATGGCTTATATTCATCAATATAGTGATGAAATAGGAAAAAGTATTAATGTATTGAATCACATTTTGAATTCCAACTTTGTGGACAATTTTGAAGGGGAGCACATATTGGGAAAATGTAGAATGGGGGTGTCGCATGTTGGGCACGCCAAGGCACTCATTTCCTATGGGGGCAGCATGTGCTAGGAAAGCTAGGCCACCAATGCGATGAGTTGGTGCGTCAATCTGAATTGGCAAGGGATGCTTAGACAAAAGAAGTAATATTGGCTCATGACTGACCATGAATAGATTTTGCACAAGGGGGTTTGATAATGATTTATAGAAATATAAGTAAATTAATGTTTAGGTGTAATTGAATATTGATTATGCAGCATGGAAATAACAAATTATAGTATTTTGTTTTCATTGATGAGCTAATTATTTGTGTTCACTAATTTTCACATCAGGGAGAATGTCTCCACGAAGGTGTAGTGCTTAGGTTCCCTTGGCACTATCACATGGTAGGCACGCCAGTGTACTTGATGCCCATTGGGGTGTTACATGCTGGGCACACTAGGATGACCACTCGACAAGGGTGCCCATGTGATGAGTTGGTCGGTTAGCCCGACTTGGCCAGGGGCATCCATACAAAATAAGTAATGTCAATCCATAGTGATTTTTAGAAAAGTAAATAAATTAATGTTTAGGTGTTAAAAGTCAGTTTATAATTGAATATTGATAATACAACATGGAAATAAAAAATGATAATATTTTGTTTTCATTGATGAGCTAATGATTGTGATAATTGATTTTCATAATGGGGTGATTCTCGTGAGCTGGGTGCACTTGCATGAAGGCGAGGTGCCCATGGGGTTGTTGCATGTTGGGTATGCGGGGGCACATGATGCCCATGGGGGAGTTTTGTGCAGGGTACATCAGAGCACTCAACACGCATGGGGGTGTCATGTGTTGGGCATGCCAGGGCACCTGACACCCATGGGGTGTCACGTGTTGGGCATGCTAGGGTACCCATCCAATGAGTTGGTGGGTCAACCCCAATTGGAAAGGAGTGCCTATGTGACGAGTTGGTTGGTCATCCTAATGATTTTGTGGGTCACATCTTCTAACTACTTGTAAGTATGACATTGTAATGCATTTCAAATGTAATAGGTCTCTAATTGTATCTTCTCTGGAATGTAAAAGGTCTAGCCTTTGAAATCTCTCTATCTAAGGTCTAGCATCCATACAAAATAGACACTAGATACAAAAATTTGTAATCCTATGAATTGGAAAGGGATCACACTTGTAGCTACTCTAAATTATGTAATGTGCCACTATCATAACACTAATGCTACCATTACCATAACTCTAATGCTTTGCTCCACTATAATGTTTCCATTGCCATAACTCTATTGCTCACTCTTCCTATCATAACATTGTGATGGCCAGTGCCATGATGGGTGCCAAACTATGTAATGGAGATTTACATGTTGACATGCATTCAATCTCCCTTTAAACATCAATTGGTCATTTTCTTTTGCATATTCTCATTTCGTGTGGAAGGAACATTTCTTCTTTGGTTGTTCTTCATGTGAATCCTCTTGCTTGGAGGCACCATGTTGACTACTTTGTATTTCATTTATTTTTATTTTTTCTATTTAGATTGCTCTCAAGTCTGACTTATAACTTGTTATGAAGTCCAATTTACAACTTCTATAGAGGCACCATTATCTCTCTCTCATTTTCTGTCTTACTTGGATTGTTGGGCATAACATGTTGTTGGAATATAATGAATATTATTATTGAGAAATTGTAATCTCTATAAATTACAATGGGTTTCACATATAATTATTTCATATACATCTTATATAGTAGAGTTTATTTATGACGTTCACATCCAACCAAAGGGAAATGTGATAAGAAAGTGCTTGAAGCTTCATAGATTACACACTAACCAACACTTTTTTGTTTGTTTGTCAAGTGGTGTTAGGTCTCTATAATACTAGTGATTCCCCCATTACTGTTGTCATTATATTCCTTATTGCTATTGTTGTGCCCCTATTCTCCCCATATTGTTATTATTGTGCCCATAGAATCCCACTATTATTATTTTTGTGACTTTATATTATTATTGTTAGGTCGGCTTTGGTTATATTGTGACCCCCTTAGACTCCTATATACAGAAAGGAGGGTTTGTCATTTGAATCATCTAAGAATTATTCATTTGTTTAATTTGAAGGAGGTTTCTCCCTTGGAGAGGCTTATTTATAAGGCATTGATCTATCTTTTCTATCTTTTTGTGAGTTGGTTTCATAACATTTAGTATCAGAGCTTTGGATTCTGGGGTTTCGCTACTCGAAAAAGGTCATCTTGAATTTTTGTTATAATTATTTTTCTGTGACATTTCATAAGCTAAAAAAAAATCCATTTAAGAAGAAATCTTACTGAACCTCGAGCTCAAATTTCAAATCTTGTCTCACTATATTTTCGGAGATATAAGCTGATAAAATTAGGGTTTTTGCAAAACCCCTGAATTACAATCCAAACAGGTGACCTTGGTAAAATCATCTTAACTTTCTCTCTGAGCATCAGATTGAATTTTCATAAGAATTTACAGAAAGAGAACAAGACTATAGTTTGTTTGGGTATCATTTTCAGAACCTAAGGTTGAAATAGTGACATGTGACACATTCTACAAGTTCGCTCTAGTGAACCAGTCTATACTCAGGTCATCGTGGGATATTTGGCATAACTCTTCATTGGAGAATCCAATATTGATTAGAATTGTGGGATTAGAAAATTACTTAGAGGCTTACTACAAGAATATATTTCTGACCTTGGCGATCCACAATTACAAAGATACATCAGATTCAATATCAAGCTCCTACAAAGTGAAAAAAAGATGTGTAATTTTTTTTAAATTTTTGCATAAGCTTGGTTTGAAAATTTATTTTGAAGGAATTCAAAAGGGATAGTGAATCATTATTATCGGTAATTGATGCCCTGAAGAAAGAAAATGGAAACACCTAGTAAGCAACCTGAAAGCTCTAGTATGACTCATGAAGAAGAGGAATAAATTAAACACGATATATCAAAATTACAAGACTGAGTGCAACAAATTTCACTCGCACAAAAAGTAATAGAAGCTAATATGGATGGTCTAAAGAAAGAAGTAGAAGCTAAGATGGAAAAAGTGGAAGCTAATATGGATGGCATGGAAGCTAAGGTGGATGATTTAGAGAAAGGCATGGAATATTTGAAGACAAATTTGAAAAGGTTTCTACAAGAAATGCTTACTAATGGCGAAAGAGTAGTAAAGGAAACCCATGATGAGAACAAAATAAATGTTAATCATGATTTCATAGACTCTAAAATTGGATCGAAGAACCACCATGTTCCAAAGATCAATATGAGGAAGTTTGATGGCAAGGATCCTGAAACATGGAAACTACAGATGGAGCAATTTTTTGATCTCCATAATATGCAAAACACACAAAAGGTACGCATTGCAACTTTATATTTGTAACAAAATCAGTTTGTATGGTATTGATGGCTTTGCTCTCATAAACAAATTGTCACTTGGGATATTTTTATGGATGAAATGATATCACATTATTAGGATATAAAATGCAACACTTTTTTTAGCCAATTGATAAATCTCAAACAAAATGGTTCAATTATGGAGCACATTGAGGACTCCCAAAAATTGAATATAATGGTAAAAGATATTCTAGAGGAGCATAGGATTGATGTGTTCATAGGGACTTTAAAAGATAACATCCAACATGAGGTTCGCCTTTGGGAACCAAATTCTATGGAGAAGGCATTCCTGTTGGCAAGAAAATGGAAAGAAAAATTATGGCAACAAGGAAGCCTACCACTCACAATCATAAAGATGGAAGTGTTGCTACGCCTAGCCATCCACAACCTAAAAGGTTGACACCACAACAATTGTAAGAAAAACAGAAAAAAGGGCCTTTTTTTGTAGTTGTGATAGCAAATACACTAAAGGTCATAAGTGTGCCGAGAAGAAATTATTTTACATATATTGTGAAAAGGACGAAGAAAAGGAACAAGAAATGTCAAAAGAAGAGGATATACAGTAGGAACAAACCCTAGAAAAAGAAGAAATGAATCCAAAAATATCTTGTAATGCATTGGTTGGAATTACCACTTGTCAAACTATCAAGATAGAAGGGAATATCAAGAAGGAAAAGGTAAGTGTTGATTGATTAGGAAAGTACCCATAATTTTATTCATTGCAAGATAGCCAAGGAATTGAATTGCTTCCTATATCCAGTTAGAGTGTCAAGTGATGGTTGCAAGTGGAGGAACCATATATTGCTCAGGAAAGTGCCATAATATCAAGCTATCCATGGGAGAATATGTATTGAATAGCCTAATGCTTTCCATTCTAATGGGTGGTGTTGATGTCGTACTAGGAGTCTAATGGCTACAATCCTTGGGTACAATAGCTTTTAATTTTCAAGAACTTTTCATGAAATTTTCTTCAGAAGGAAAGGAATTTGAATTAAGGGGTATCACAGGGAAACTAGGAAATATAATCATCTCTAACAGAATGACAAAGCTTCTAAAGAAAGAACAACAAGGCATAATTGCACAATTATGTTCACTAGAGGTTCCCACATCAAAATCATCCATTTCTTCAGATCTCCAAAAAGTATTGGACAATCATTCCAAGGTATTTGAGACTCCCAAAGACATCCCACCTATTCGTGATCATGATCGTGCTATTAATTTGATTCCAGGAAGTGTTCCTCCAAACATCTAGCCTTATAGATATCCCAATGTCCAAAAGAGTGAAATTGAATGTATGGTTGTAGAAATGCTAGAGGCTAGTATAACTCAACCTAGCCAAAGTTCTTTCTCTACTCCAATAGTATTGGTTCACAAGAAGGATGGCTCATGGCACATGTGTTTGGACTATAGGGAGCTCAATAAGCTCACTATTAAAGATAAATTTCCCATTCCTGTCACTGATGAATAATTAGATGAATTGCATGGATCAATTTAATTCACCAAGTTGGATCTTCATTCAAGATATCATCAAACCAGAATGAAGACTGAATACATTCCAAAAACAACATTTAGAACTCATGAGCTTCATTATGAATTTTTTATCATACCTTGTGGCCTTACTAATGCACCTTCTACATTTCAAGGTTTGATGAATTCCATTTTCAAACCCTTCCTTAGAAAATTTGTGTTAGTACTTTTTGATGATATACTAATCTACATCAAGTCTTGGAAGGATCATGTTGAACATGTTGACATGCTGCTCAAACTATTGGAGAAGAAACAATTATATGCAAAAATCTCCAAATGTTTCTTTGGAGTACAAGAGGAGGAATATCTAGGTCATATTGTATCTCATGAAGGTGTTAAGGTAGGCCCTAGGAAAATTAAAACCATTAAGGAATGGAAAAGCCCCACATCCATAAAGCATCTACAAGGATTTCTTGGGTTGATAGGGTATTCTCGCAAGTTTATTAAGAATTATGGGAGAATAGTAGCACCTCTAACAACATTATTGAAGAGAGATGCATTTTCATGGACTTTAGAAGCAATGAAGGCCTTTGAATATCTTAAAGAGGCAATGCACCAAGCACCAGTCTTAGCTACACCAAACTTCATAAAAACCTTTATTGTAGAATGTGATGCCTCAGGAAATGGAATCGGTGCTATTTTAATGCGAGAAGAAAGACCCATTGCTTTCAAAAGTTGTCCAATCAAAGGAAAGTATTGACACAAAGCCATTTATTACAAGGAAATGTTGGCAGTACCACATGCACTTAAGAAATGGAGACCCTACCTAATGGGAAGACACTTCAAGGTAAAAACAGATCATGACAGTCTTAAATACTTTTTAGAGCAAAGATTATCTTCAGAAGAGAAGCAAAAATGGGTCACAAATATGTTGGGTTATGACTTTGAAATCATATACAAAAAAGGGAAGCAAAATGTTGTGGAAGATGCACTTTTAAGAAAGGATGAGTATGTGGAAGCATTTCTTTGTGCCATTTCTATTATCCAACTAGATTAGATAAACAAAGAAAGGGATGAATGGAAGAATGACAAGAAAGTGTGGGCACTCATTCAAAATATACAACAAGATCCTAGTAAATCTGATACATCTAGTTGGAAAAACGATTTGTTATGGTAAAAGGATTGGTTATACCTAAGTAAGAATTCACAACTCAAACAAAGGATTCTTAGGGAATTGCGCACCTCTCCCTTAGGAGGGCACTTGGGATTTCTAAAAACCCACCACAGGGTTAAGAAGGATTATTTTTGGGATGGCCTTAAATCTGATATTCAAAAGTTTGTGGCGGAATGTTTGGTTTGCCAACAAACTAAACTTGAACCAATTAAGACCCCAGGACTAAT
This sequence comes from Pinus taeda, assembly GCA_000404065.3. Lineage (NCBI taxonomy): Eukaryota > Viridiplantae > Streptophyta > Pinopsida > Pinales > Pinaceae > Pinus > Pinus taeda. The sequence goes on along the minus strand of APFE031633124.1, from coordinate 23,389 downwards.
ACAACCTTTACCCATTCCAAGCTAATGTTGGGAGGAGGTTTCAATGGATTTTATCACAGGTTTACCCAAGTCTGAAGGAAAGAGTGTTATCATGGTGGTAGTTGACAGACTTACCAAGTATGCAGACTTTTGTGCATTATCTTTGTTGAAATATCGCAACAAGAATATTCCAATTTAATTTGTCCTTGAATTTAAATAGTGTGTTAAAATTGAATCTAGTCTAAATAGCTACTTGGAAATAATTAATTAATTTATTTTAAATTAATTAGTTGGAGAAATTCAAGTTAGAAGTCTTTTTGAAGTCATGCAAGAGTGATCCCTTAAATTAAGGAGATAAGATTGAGTTATATTTGAGTTGTAATTAGTTAACTCAGTTTACTAAGTGAATTCCAATATATTAGTTCCAAACTATTTGAGGAACTAATAGTGAGTTAACAATGAGTTGATGCATTAATGCACTCAACTAGTGCTACTCTGGTTAACTGAAGATTCCCTCATCAAAAACTCATGCATGTCTATTTTGATAAAGGCCTAGTTAATATTAATGTTCAAGGACAGTGTATTATCAGTTGCATATGTTTTCGCATGGAGAAAACTCATGCATGCAGTCAAGGATTCATCCTTGAGGATTGTGCAGTTTTGAAGGCATGTTTTTCCACTTGGTAATAGGCTAATGATCCACAAGGAACAACACAAGGAAATAGGAGCTTGGAGGGTAGAGAGGAAGGTTGGAGGGAAGCCAAGATTGCTTGTGAGCATTTGTGAGGATTGTACTGAGCGCTAAATAGCTGTGAGAGCTAAGGATTTATATAATTCCAATGTATTTCCACCATGTATGATAATAAAATAGTGTGGGGTTTTTATCTAATACTTTTCCCGAAGTATTTTCATGTTTATTGTGCCATCGATTCTTCTTCTTCTAGTTATATTATTCAACTCGATCTTTCAGCTTCTGCAAATTGATAGTCGAAGTAGGTTATAGTATTCTTCTTTGATATATATTGCATTATTGGGTTAACCTATCATAGATTTTCTACATGGTATCGAAGCTGTGAATAGTATACTAAGAAGAGAATTTGAAGTTTGAAGTTCAGGGTTGCATGTACAAACCGAATTCATATCATACTTCAAGGTTTCCCAATGGCATTCAATGGCTTGAGACTCGAGTATGCCTTGGAAGGTAGCTCGAATTACATAGCATGGAAAGATAGAATGGAGGCTGTATTAGAAGAAAATGGCTTGATGGAATTCATTGATCAAGAAATCCCAAATCCAGCTTCAACTAATGCAGAAGAGTTGGCTGAGTGGAAGAAGTGTGTGGAAAAGGTGAGATGGATCATCCTTGACGGAGTTCACGACCATATTGTCTCAAGTCTCCATGGGAAGGATACTCCATTTTCAATATGGAAGACATTTAAGGAACTCTACCAAAACAATAGTGACTAGAGGAAATTGGCGCTCAAGGATAAGCTTCAAAGAATCAAGATGGAGAAGGGAAATATTATTTCCACATATATGAACAAGCTCACCACCTATACAGATGAGCTTGGCAGTGTGGGAATAACTACCGTTGATGATGATAAGTGAGCCTCACTCTCCTTGGCCTTCCAAAGAGTTGGAATAGCTACCAGGAATCTATGAATGGAAGGGAGAAATTGTCATATTGGGAACGACTATGGTCAGATCTTATGCAGGAGGAGAACACAAGATGGTTCTTCATCCAAGAATGATGATGAAGAAAATATGTCCATAGAAAGTAAGGCAAAGAAACGAAAGGGGAAGGCTTCCCATTTGAAATCAAATTCTTCTCATGGAGGGAAGAAGGGTGACATGTCTAAAGTAAGATGCTTTAATTGTCACAAGATGGGACATTATGCGACTAATTTCCCATCGAAGAAGTCCAAGAAGGGATCCTCGGAAGGATCAGAAGGTGAGTTATTAGCCTCTCAATTCGAAATGGACTTTACCCTCATCGCATGCATGGTGTCATTGATGATAGGTTGTGTCTAGTATCTTGATAGTGGAGCCTCATTCCACATGACCAATGATAAAAATTTATTCAGTGACTTGGAGGAGAAAGACCTCAAGATGCGCATAGAAATAGGTGATGACAAAAGGTATATTGTTTCAGAAGTAGGCATAGTTGCTTTTCAGAGGGAGCATGGAGCTCCTCTCACCTTGACAGATGTGATGTATGTGCCTAGACTGAAGAAGAACTTGTTATTGATCACAATGTTGGAGGACAAAGGCTACGATGTTGTCTTCAATAAAGGAAAGGTGTTACTAAGACACATAGCCACGGGTCAAACCAAGAGGATAAGGAATCAGGTGAATAATCTCTATAAACTAGAGGTAGATGATTATGCAACATTGAGTACAAAAGTAGAATTGGTGCAAACCCAAGACATTGGCAAGTTGTGGCACAGGTAGTTGGGCCATTTGCATCATGGGGCTTTAAAGATAATGCAATAGATATCTACAAGACTTCCAAAAGGTAAACTTGAGCAAGTTAACACATGCAAATGTTGTACCTTGGGAAAGTACACCAAGTCTTCCTTTCATGATCGAGATAGTCAAGTAGAGGCTATCTTAGATTGAGTTCATACTGATTTGTGTGGACCATTCTCAAGGACAACCACAGTAAAGCAAAGGTATTATGTTATTTTCATTGATGACTATTGTCGTTAATGCTGGATTTATTTCATGCAGAAGAAGGACCAAACTTTCACAAAGTTTTGTGAGTTCAAAGCTTTGGTTGATAAAGAGTCATGGAAGAAGATCAAGGCCTTGGGAAGTGACAACGGTGGCAAATATGTCTCTCAATTGTTTAGGAAATTCTGTGCAGCAGAAGGAACTAAATGAGAGTTGATGGTACCTCATAACCAATAGTAGAATGGGGTGGTCGAGAGGAAGAACATAACTATTGTAGGGGTAACATAGGAAATGCTCCATGACCAAAGCCTACCACTTCACTTGTGGGTTGAGTCATGCAACATATCAATTATCCTTATAATAGAAGCACGCATTGCATACTTGGGATGAAGACACAAGAGGAAGCTTTCTCCAGTAAGAGACCAAATGTAGGTCACTTCAGGATCTTTGGCTCATCGGTATATTGCCATGTGACAAAGGATGCATGGAATAAGCTTGATCCAATAGCAGACTTGGGGATATTTGTGGGGTACAGTAATACACCTCACAACTATCGAGTCTACTTGCCTACCAGTTAGAGGATAGTGTTTTGCAAAAATCTCAAGTTTGATGAGTAGAAGGCCATGCAAGTTTTTCGTGAGAGGGAGCTCCAACTACAGGCTGTGGAGGAACTATTGGTTTGTAAGGAAGAGGAGCCTCAGACTGATGTCGAGCAGCCACATGTAGAGGCTCCAAGAGTGGATACATCAACTCAAGAAGAGTCTTCCAGAGATGGATGGAAGTGCACAAGAGAAGCAAACAGATTGTTGGAGGATGTGAGAGAGAATGTGGGAGCACCATCTTCTCAGCACAGACGGAGGAGGTCACTTGGTAGGTACATTGGATACATGGCCCTTGTTGGGGAATTTGTTGAGCCCGAGCCATCTTCCTTTGAGGAAGCAGTGGAGTAGCTAATTTGGGTTGATGCTATGGTGGAGGAGTATGACTGCATAGTTCATAACAGTATTTGGGATGTGGTGCCGAGATCGGAGAACAAGTCATTTGTGAGTTCCCATTGGCTTTACAAGGCAAAGCAAGCTGTTGATGGTAGTGCGGAGAAGAATAAGGAAATATTTTTTTCCCATGGCTTTTCACAGGTCGACAAGATTGACTATGATGAGAATTTTTCTCTTATCACAAGGTACTCATCTATTAGATCTATGTTGGCACTATCAGCATAGATGGGTTGGAATATCCATCAGATGGATGTGAAGACTGCATTCCTCAATGGCTAGATTGAGGAATAGGTGTACATAGAGCAACCGGAAGGTTTTGATAACTTTGATTGTGATTCACATGTGTTCAGACTCAAGAGAGTGTTGTACAGGCTGAAGAAAGCACCTCGTGCTTGGTACACCAGGATAGACAACTACTGCACCGGGTTGGGCTTCACAAAGAGTGAAGTAGATGTGAACCTATACTACATCATGGTGAAAGGTAAGCTGCTGATCATCGTAGTTTATGTTGATGATCTCATATTGACTAGTGATGATCAGTTGAATGTGTCTTGCAAGGATGACCTTGTAAGAGAATTCAAGATGAAAGACATGGGTCTCATGCATTACCTCCTTGGCATGGAAGTGTGGCAGAAGGATGGGGAGTTGTTTGTGTCTCAGGGTAGGTATGCCAATGAGATACTCAAGATATTACAGATGGAGAAGTCCAAGCCCATGCAGGCTCCTCTAGCAGGTAACTTGAGGGAGGAGGTTTCTATTTCAAGAGAAGTGATAGAGGCTACTATGTACAGGTAGCTTGTGGGTTCATTGATGTATGTAATGAACACATGACCAAATCTGTGATATACAGTGAGACAACTAAGTCAAGCGATGGTTCAGCCTACCAATATGTTTTGGAAGGTGACAAAGCATGTACTGAGATACCTCAGAGGCACATCTCGGTATGGATTATGGTATAAACAGATAGACGGAGTGAAGCTACAGGGCTTCACTAATGCATATTGGGTAGGCAGTCCATCAAATCGGAAGAACACATCAGGAGGGATTTTCAACCTTGGGTCAGTGGCAATTTCTTGGTACAATAGGAAAAAGAGGTTGGTTGCACTCCGCTCGGTAGAGGTAGAATACATGGCTACAAGTCAAGAAGCATGTGAGGCCATCTGGATGCAGAAAATCCTAGTTGGTTTGTTTGATTAGAGGATCGATCCAACTGTGATCTATTGTGATAATCGTATTTGTATTAAACTCTCTGAGAATCTAGTATTTCATGATAGGTCCAAGCACATCAACATCCAGTATCATCATCTCAGAGACTATGTATCGAGGAGGATCATGTTTCTATTGTATATTTTGATAAAGGAGCAAGATGCTAATATTTTGAAAAAGGCATTGTCAAAGTGTAAATTCGAGTTCCATAGAGATAGGATCCAGATGGCAGATAATCCATTTCTTGTTGAGGGAGCGTTGAAATATGGCAACATGAATATTCCAATTTAATTTGTCCTTGAATTAAATTGTGAATTAAAATTAAATTTAGTGGTAACATCTACTTGGAAATAGTTAATTAATTTATTTTAAATTAATTATTTGGAGAAATTCAAGTTAGAAGTCTTTCTGAAGTCATGCAACAGTTATCCCTTAAATTAAGGAGATAAGATTGAGTTCTATTTGAGTTCTAATTAGTTAACTCAGTTTACTGGGTTAAGTCCAGTTAAATTAGTTCCAAACTATTTGAGGAACTAATAGTGAGTTAATAGTCAATTGATGCATCAATGCACTCAACTAGTGCTACTCCATTTAACTAAAGATTCCCTCATCAGAAACTCATACATGTCTATTCTGAGAAAGACTGAGTCGAGATTAATGTTCAAGGACAGTGTACTATCAGTTGCATGTGTTTTCTCATGGAGAAAACTCATGCATGTAGTCAAGGATTCATCCTTGAGCATTACACAGTTTTGAAGGCTTGTTTTTCCACTTGGTAATAGGATAATCATCCAAAAGAAATATCGAAAGGAAATAGGAGCTTGGAGGGTAGAGAGGAAGTTTGGAGAGAAGCCAAGATTACCTGTGAGCATCTGTGAGGATTGTACTGAGAGCTGGCTAGTTGTGAGAGGTAAGGCTTTGTATGATTCCTATGTATTTCCATCATGTATGATAATACAATAGTGTGGGGTTTTTATCTGATACTTTCCCAAGATTATTTTCATGTGTATTGTGCCATTGATTCTTCTTCTTCTAGTATATTGTTCAGCTCGGTCTTTAAGCTTTGGCAAATTGATAGTAAAAGTAGGTTATATATTCTTCTTTGATTTATATTACATTATCGAGTTAACCTATCACAGATTTTCTACAATCTCATCCATTTATAGTGAGTACATTTCTACTACATTTATGGAAACAATTCAAAAGCTACATGGAAACCCAAAAATTATTGTAAGCGATAGAGATCCCATTTTCACTAGAAATTTTTGGACAAAATTATTTTCTTGTCTTTGTACTCAGTTAGCTAATAGCTCATCTTATCATCCTCAATCTGATGGGCAAACTAAGATAGTAAACAAATGTTTGGAAGGATATCTTTGTTGCTTTGTATCTAATAAACAGACACAATGGGTCAAATGGTTGCCTCTGGCTAAATGGTGGTATAACACTACCTTCCATACTGCAACAAAAATGACCCCATTTATGGCACTTTATGGATATCATCCACCATCCATTACATCATATTTAAGAGAAATTTCTAAGGTTCAAGTAGTGGAAGATCACAACAGGCATCAACAACAAGTTCTCCAACTCTTAAAGGATAACATCACCTTAGCGCAAAATAGAATGTAACAGCAAGCAAATCAACATTGCAGTGAAATAATTTTTGATGTAGGTGATTGCATATTCCTATGGTTACAACCATGTAAACAAATTTCCCTTAAGAAAGCTAAGAAGGATAATAAATTATCACCAAAGTATTATGGTCTATACAAGGTGTTGCAAAAGATAGGTACTACGGCATACAAATTGGAGCTTCCTCCAGCTTCTTGAGCGCACCCAGTTTTCCATGTTTCATGCTTAAATAAGGTTATAGATGAAAAGATTCCAGTTCAAACAATATTGCCAAAACTTGATGAGGAAGGAAAAATCATATTGGAACCTGAAGCAGTCAAAGAAACAAGAACTTGACAGCTACGAAATCGATCAATTTTAGAGTATCTCATCAAGTGGAAGAACTTACCCATTGAATATTACCTATGGGAGGATGAGAATTTTATACAGAAGCATCTAGAACTACTCAAGCATTGAGGACAACATTTTTTTGAAGGAGAGGTGTTGCCATTATGGCATAGGTTTGGTGCTATGGCGCAGGTGTTGTCTTTGATGGCAACTCACTCTGGTGACGGATCATAGTTCAGGCACTCAGAAAGAAGAAAAAGATATATACGTAGGTTCACCTTGACAAACCTGCGTATACACGCTGGTTAGACGATTCGAAGTCGCGTATGCGTATACACACACTTTCATGCAAGAAAAAGCGTGTACATGTGGGAGAACTTATTTTTGGTCCGTGGTATTTAGTCCTTGATATTTGGACCTATGGTTTTTGGGCCATGGTATCTCATCAGAGGTATTGATCCCAAGTATTGAGTCCATGGTATTGAATTTTTATGGTTTAGGACCGTGGTATTGTGAAAGGCCTAAGACTATAAAAGAGGAAGGAGATCATTTGGCAAAGGACAATATGAATTAATTGAATATCTGATAAAGTGCTAGATCTGGAATACTAGGGATTGGGTTATGGTGCAGATCTGGATCTGAATGAAGGAGGAACCTAAGCATAAGGAGAAGGATAAGTTCTATTGAAGGGTCAAAATGTTAAGGCTTGAATAATAGTATCTTTGAATGATTTTGATCTGTTATATGTGGCACATGCTTGATCTATAAATCTGGTAATCTGGGTTAACTAATGTTTGAATGATTGGAAGTGTGAATTATCCTTTATAGATCTGTACGCAGGTTCAGTGAAGCGAAGGCACGTATACACGTTGGTTCTGTGACTAAAAACAACGTATACGCAGGTTGGTCCAAACACAGAAGCATATGCATGCAGGTTTCTGGTTATTAAAGTAGCGTACATCTCTTAAATTGTTTTCTAGTTGCTTCTATTTATTGTTGCAGTGTTCTGTGTTCAGAATTTGGTTTGTGGTTACTGTTACTGTGTCTTGGGTACAGCTTTCAGAGAAGTGTCTATTTGATTCAGTGTTAATTGGTGAAAATGAGATTGTTTGATACAGAAATTATTGGTGATTGATTGATGTTCATGGATCCAGTCTAAAAATTTATGAAACGTGGTCCCTGGAAGCAAAGAGAATGTTGTAGCCTTCTACAAGTAGTAGCATGTGTACTAGTATCCCAGCTAGTACAATAGCTAAGGGGGTTGTAGCTCCCTTCCAAGAAAAGCTGGAGAATGAGAGAGGTTTGTAGCTCTCTGCAGGTAGCAGCCTACATACTAGTAAAGGACTGCACCAGTACAGAAACATTGTAAAAAGAAGTTTCTAAATAAAGGAACATAGAGACGAATTGCAGTAGGTGGTTTTCACCCACATTGGGTTTCCACCTTATATCTTGTGTTCTTGTGTGTGATTGTCTTATGCTTTGTTTCACTATTTCTAGTTATTGTTTATTTGATTCTTATACATAGATTAATGATCAACATCTGTAAGATAAATTAAATTATAAGTCTGCATGGTATACGCGGGTTTCCTTATCTGTAGTTGCGTATATATGTGGTTTTCACTAACTGAGGTAGCGTATATGATCTGGGTTTTAAAAAGAAAATAATTGACTTGATAATACTGATTCAACCCCCCCCCAGTATTACTTCCAACAAGAGGGGCATGTTAGGTCTTTATAATACTAGTGACTCCCCCATTACTATTTTTTTTGTAACCTTTATTCTTATTGTTGTGCCCCTATTATCCCCATATTTTTATTCTTGTGCCCCGTAGAATCCCACTATTATTATTTTTGTGCCTTTATATTATTATTGTTAGGTTGGATTTGGTTATATTGTGACCCCTTAGACTCTTATATATAGAAAGGAGGTTTTTTCATTTGAATCATCCAAGAATTATTCATTTGTGTAATGTAAAGGAGGTGTCCCCCTCAAGGAGGCTTATTTCTAAGGCATTGGTCTATCTTTTCTATCTTTTTGTGACCTAGTTTCATAACAAGTGGTCTACGTTCTCTAGATGTTACATCAAGATTGACCTGTCGCTTCAAAAACTGCAACCCTAGGGGCATCTAAGTCATCAAAATCACTTGGGGATCGCACCTAGCCTGGGCCACACTAACCCTTAACATGATAGGATTTTTTCCCATGGAGTTTCAAACCAGTGGCCTTCACATCATGGAGTGACTTAATAGTCCACCCCATCACCATTTATTCTATGCATTGTGGGAAACCAACATTGTGATTGAAGAGGAAGTGCTCATCTAGAGGAATTCCAAGGAGTTTTAAAATGATTAGAAAATGCGTTATAGGGCTCAACTGCAAGATATGTTGGAGGGCTACTATGTTGATATTCGCAATCCAATGTAGAGGTTGATAAATCAAATCACAAGACAATACATGAATATTATCATACTATGAGTCATGGATGCTTGGTTAAGTAAAGCCTTCTATTGGTTATTGAATGCCATGAATTGACAATTATTTGTTTTAAGATGCTCTTCTACTCACCAAAGATGGATTGAATTTATATTAATAATAGTGATTTAGGACATCCTATAACAATTGATAAAATTATCAACTAAAGTCTACCTCTACTAATTCAAATTACATGAATTGTTTTATAAATGTAACCATCAATGTAAATTAACTATTAATTAATAAAATTTATCACTATTTTCTATCACATAGTTGATTTTATTTTTTAAAATTAACAATTACATTATAAATTATTTATTAAATCAAAACATATTATATTATTATTATATTATGAAACAAAAACCATATTGTATAATTATTATATTATTAATCAAATCATATTATATTAATTATTATATATTAAATAAAACCATATTATATAATATTATATTATTAAATCAAAACATATATATTAATTATTATATTATTAAATTATTATTATTAATTTCTAGCTTGTATATATGTTTTTGGCATGTCATTGCATATATATATGGTTTTTTCATAGATTGTGAGTTTTCTTAGTGGCTCTACTCCCTTATACATTTTTGGCATGTACTCATTGCATATGGTGTTCACATAGACTATGAGTTTTCTTGATGGCTCTGCTCCCTTTTAAATTCAATTCTTGTAGCAGACATAAGGGTTTCTGTCACATACCCCGGAAACCTCGCATGTAAAAGTAGGGAGTTAAATTTTCTTTATACAAATTACCCACAAGTAATTATCCAAATCACAACTCCTCAATTCCTCAATAACCATTAGATATAATGTTCATTAATACATCAAGTAAATAGCAGTAAAAGACAATAAGTTGCATAACCAATTGCATAACCATTAACCACCAATGTGGTAGTGTAATAACGTAAATTGTCTCATGAACCTTGCATCCATTTTATGATTTTCCTTTACCATACAAATTAATCACATACTTTGGACACTATGATTATCACATCAAATAAAGATTCATCATCATCAAGGATTCAACATCATCAAACCGACGCAACCGGCAATCACACCATTGAACACCGATATACCCTGGAAACCTCGTAGGTTGAAAACCATCAAACGTTTAATTTTATTATTAAACGCTCGTGAGGGTTTTCACCCCTCACTCAATGGCTCATAAGGGATTCCATCCCTTAACCATTGTTATGAAATCATTACAATGAATTATCATTAAGTTATTACATAACTAGCTAAAAGCTAATACATTTTCCATGAAACCCTTTCCTTACATACCGCCACATGCAACATTCCTTGTGGCGTGATTGTTCTAGCAATGGACGATCCTGCAACTCTAACTCATCTGCATGGCACATTAATCCTTTTCCTACCACAATGTTAAACATCACTTTTCTTTGGCTCCAACCGCCATCGTTTCCTGTCAATGCTGTCATCAACAAGCTTTGACAACAAGATTATATACCATATTAATGAATCAATAATAAACCTCTAAAAGAGATCTTTTAACATCTACTCATCTGCATGAGCAAGCATAACATACTAATTAACTAGTACATATATTCAAGTAAATTCTTATTCTACTTTTCACAATGCTTATTCACGCTAATGCATATTTCTCTTTAAGAGAACTAATCATTAGTTTTACAAGTCCATGTTTCCCTTTAAAACATACAACACATTAGTTTACAAGTCCAGGTTCTCATTATCAACATTGACATCATGATTATATTTATAAATAATCATATTAACTAGCACTGCACATATGCTTAAAGGGCACAATCACTAAGGCATTCCTTTGAAGGGACTAACTAAAATATCAGTTATAATCTTCTTGCATGAAAATTTACATAAACTTTGTCAAAATAACTAGTCCCTTAGCTATCACTTTTGATGCATGCGAATATATAAAGCATTCTCACACAACCTGTAGCCTTTTCCTGCATGCGAACATATATCCTTTCTAAAGAAAGCTAACACAAATCTCGTGTGCATACACATCTCATTCAACAAGAAGCTAAGATATCTCATTCAACAAGAAGCTAAGATAATAGTTATGTGAGCATAATAGTAATCACCTATCATTTTCCTAAAGAAATATGGCCCAATAGTTCTT
>APFE031633122.1:0-20002 GCA_000404065.3 Pinus taeda | reverse complement strand
TATATAATGGTTTAGATGTGAAAACCAGACTCTAGCACACTCTAACCCAGAATTCTTACTTGAAAACCAATTCTTTGGCTGGTAAGATTTCCTTGTTCTATTTGTTTACTATTTGGTTCATTGATTCAATAATGACTTGAGAACAAGTCAAAGCTTTAGTGGGGGAGAAGCATCAGCATTTTTTTTTTTCCTTATCCCATCTCCTCACTGTAAATTTTTAAAGAGTTTGTTTCAGCACTTCAGTATTTCAATAAAGAAGTTGTTTTTGTCTTTGTTCTAATCAAAGTAGGGACCTGTTCAAGCAATATGCAGTGGGACCTGTTCAGGAGACTATGTTACTAGCACCAATATTAAAGGGACCTGTTCAACAAACATCAAAGGGACCTATTAAACACTGCTACATCAGGCTACTTCAACAAAGTTTCAACAGAATTTCAAAGGTTGCTTATCATCAAGGCTACATCAACACCAAATATCAAGGAAGTTGCACACAGTTTTTTTCAGATTTCAAAGAAGTTGCACAAACATTCTTCAAATCTCAGAGGGACCTGTTACATCCAAATTCATCTCAGAAGGGACCTGTTATGGACAGTGAAGATTATTCATATCTGGACAATAAAGATCAGTACTACCTATGCATGCCAACTCAACTCTTGGTCAACCAACAAAGTGTAATGTATTGTTGTAATTTTTATTTTTAACATTTAAAATTCTTGAATAATTTTAGTGTTAAATATGATGATTATGATTGCTTATGATCAATTTCAAAAACACCCCTATACCCATCACCCTTGTAACATTCCTAACTACTATCATTTCCGAACACACTCTAGCCTATCGCCATATTCCTCCTACGATTTTTAAATCTTCTCCTACACCACCCTTCAAACCTTGTTATTAACTCCTCATTCTTGAATCAGCGATCAAGCCTTATCATCGATCCATCATCTTCCTAAATCGGCCAAGTACGAACAAGTAATGGACAAGTGGTGAACCATTGGAGAGCCAAGTGTTAAACGATTTCATTCATTTTTTTGAATCGGCCAAGTTATAAAATGATCGTTTGACCCAAGTCGACTCATGCAACAACTATCCGTTATCATCACTCCAGCACTCCTTATATGTTTACGGCATTCTCATGATTGTATCTATGCAAACTAGTACAACTCCTCTGTCTTTGTGATATGAATGCGCTCTGCATTATCATTGTAGTAAATTGGGTAAGGTCAGTTGTTAAGTTTCATTTCATAACATTCTTAGTTCGTAAAAAGGGCATTACCATACTAGTAATTCAAACTCTGTGATTTCAAAGAAGGCCGAGAACAGTAGGCGCTACAAAGGGAGAGCATAGTAATAGGGCTCACCACGAGTTTCTACCTCCGGCATAATTCGAGGACATTAATCTAGTCACTGCCCAAGCCATTGAAGAAGGAGACCCCGAGAATAGAGGGCGCTACCAGGTCGGTTGAGTGGAGCGCAAAACAGAGGTAACAAATCAAGAGACCCTTGTTGAATTATGAAGCATAAATAAAGAGGGTTAGAACAGGAGTTTCTTTGTCAAAATGACCAATAGAGCATAGCCTAATACATTTGATAGTTCCCAATATCATGATGATTGTATTACAATTTTAAGGGAAAAGCAATGGTTATCCTTCCTAGAGAAGTTTAATGGGAACAATGAAGAAGTAACTAAGAAGTTTGCATTTACATTTAATGGAGAGAAAGCATTGATAGGCAACTTCTCTTTTAGGATTTTAGATACCATAGCACAAACCTTGGGAATCAATCCAAAAGGAGAAAAATATTTCAAATCAAAACAATTTAAGTAAAAATCATGGACTCAATTCATGTCTAGGTCAAGGGTTTCCTCTGTCAACTAGAAAAAGGGTGTCCCTAGTGTTAGAGTTGGTCTGGTTATCCCTCCGTCAGAGATCAAAACTCTTTTTGCACTTCATGTTTAGGTGTCCCATTAGTTTTGATCAGTTGCATTTCGTTATGAGCATGCCATAAATCTGACAGAAAGGGTTGTGTCACTCATTCCCCTCGTGCTTGGCATTGTTGGCTCTGGCCTATTCATAAAAATCAAGTCTTGAAAAGTCATTTGCAGTCCTGTTTCAGTTTCGAGGTCATAACAGTTTTTTCGGTCATTAGGTCTAGGGTTAATTCAATTGGGTCTTTGACAAAGTTTAATAAAGCCAGCAGGCTAGAGGGAGGTCCTCGATAGGTTGTTATCTCAAAGATTTTTATCATTATACAGATAGATTATGACTTCTCTTCAAAACTATGTTTTGAAGATGAGTCGACATTTCATTTTTGTAATAAATTTTCAAAAATTTCAGTTCTTGAATTGTCCAGGCGCAGCCCTGGTCTCCTTTGCCAGATCATATCACAGCTATCCCTGCAAAAAATTGTCAAAGAAAATCATTATTTCAACCAAATTTAAGGAGGAAACAAAAAGGTCAAAATTCTATTAATCCTGAAAAAGTGTCAATTGCGAAACATAACAAAGTGGTTTATGGAAGAGTCAAAAATCAAATTGGTGTCTATATAAAGGTTTTTCAATGAAGTTTCAAGTCATTTTGCATACCAAAGGTGGAGAAAGTCATTGCAAGTTGAGTTTGTACGTTTTGGAGAAGATTGGTCCCCATGTCACCTGCGCAGCGCATATAACAGGCAACGCGGTGCGTACAACTTGTGCAGCACACATAGCCTTTCCGGCCAGTGCAAAGTTGAACCAGTGCGACGCATATACCTTGCACGGCACACTGGGTAATGAGCGCGGCGCTTACATTTTGGAGCCTGAAAATTGGTTGAAAACTCATCAAATCGCCCAATCTTCACATCAATTTGCCAGGTAGGCTCACCTCCATTGCTTTTGCTTAGTTTTTGATGGTGAATGTGGTGGGTTTCATGGATATGGCTATCGAAACAAGACTTTGAAAGCTTCCCTTTGCCAATATAAAAGAGTTCTTTAGGTTTTAAAAGAAGTTTTGTTACCAAGGTTGTTTCCTTTCCCCATTTCCCTTTGTTCCTCATCCCCAAATCCACTCATCAAACGTCCTCATTAATCCCCTCATTAATCCTACATACATCCCTAAAATCCTAATTCCTCACCCCTATATAAAAAAAAAAAAACTCCTTAATCCTATTCAATATCCTAAACCCTAAAACCCTAATCCCATATCTACATTTCCCCTCCCTTCCCTAATTACATTTTATTTCAAAATTCCCTTATTCCCTGATATTTTCCCCTTCCTAACATTCCCTTGTACATTTGTTTCCCCTTGATCACAGCATTGTTTAGAGCAAAAAGCATTTCATATTCAATTTCACACACAGTTTCATTTAGAGCAGTTTATATATCTGCAATCATGTCATCTAGTCACTCATCTGAATATGAGGCAGAGACCGAAAGTGATTCTCCCTTGAGAGAACAAGAATCCTGAAGGCCTCGGAAAAGTGGCAAACATGTCAGGGAAGAACCCATCACCCTCATAGAGTTGCATGCCTCTCATCTTGCCATGCAATGTTTTGAGTGTCAGTCATGCTATGGGTTTTGTCAAAAGGTAACTGAGGTCCAGTTTCATCATGAATTAGCTCATCTCTTTGTCTTGCATTTGCACAGAGACCAAGTTACCTTGGCTGGGGTCACTTTTACTCTTACACCGGAAACTGTTTCGCTAGCAACAGGTATACCAAATATTGGTGAATTATGGCATAAAAAACAACAGATTGATAAGCAGTATTATGAGTCATATATCAAACCCAATTGCTTGAGGCAGCTTAAAAGAGTGTTCCTGTTCAGGTACTTGAAAGATGAATATGCTCCACTCATGAGATTGATCATGAAATATTTCAGTTTTGAGGGACGATTCTCTCGTCTTTATGCTTATCACATCAAGTTACTCATGCAGTTCACCAGGGTGCGGATGATGAACCTTCCATATTTCATCTGCCGGAACATAGAGAGGATGACCACCTTTGTACAGCAGAAAACCCCTCAGCAGCAACTTAACAGTGTCTATCATTTTTCTCTCATCAAGATTTTGGTGGTTCATCAGCTTGGATTGCAGGGCATCACTTCGGATGATTTCATCTCTCGTGATTTTTTCAGAGCTTCAGAAAGAGTATCAGAGGTGAAACACGAGGGTGAAACTTCTCAGCAGTATGAGCATCATGAGACCAGACCTATTTTCATCACATATCAGAGAGGCACTAGACCTTTGTTTTCAGCAGCAAAGCGAGTGTTATCTCCACCTAGCGTGGAAGGGGCCTCGCTTCTGACATCAGCACCACAGGTACAGGACAAGGGCAAGAAGCCCAAGCATAAGGAGAGGCCTTCATGCGAGCCATCAGGTTTCGTTATCATTCATGATGATGAGACAGATTCAGATTCAGAGGAGACCACATATAAAAGGATTATCAAGGAGCAAGAAATAGACATTCAAGCCTTGCAAATCCAGCTGGAGATGGCCAAGTGGAACTTCAGGTATCTAGAGCAGCGAAATAAACAGCTAGAGGATGAACATACACTTTATGAGCTGTGGAAAATCTGTGAGGATCGAGAATTGGCCCGAAAGAGACCTGGTGATATGACACCGGCTGATCGAGAGTCTATGCTCATACATGTTAACACTCATCCGGAGAAATTGTTGGCAAAGGCCAATAGAGACAAAGACATGCTTCTTCATATGAAAAATCATTATTGGTCTCGTATGCATGTCTCCAAAGAAAAAATGAAGATTCTAAACAAGAGGTTGACCAGAGCACTAAAACGGCGGAAAAAGCCTGTTTCACTCTAGGTTTTGGCCGAGACCTCTTTAGCTCATCATCACACTTGACAAGGAGACTCCAGCCCAAATTCTAAGAGATTTGGGGCATTTTTGGTCATTTTCAAATTTTTGGTTAAAAAAAAGGCTTTTTCTTTATATGCGTCGCGCACCTTGTGCGACGCATAGGATTGGAAGGTCTAAATGACAAATGGCTTGCAGTTTTGGATTTGTCATGAGAAATCATGAATTTCGGTACTTGGACAAGAAATTTGGGCAAGTTTTGGGTTCCCAAAAGGTCAAAAAACATGCAAAAAATGACCTCACTGCCCCTTTTTGGACACACAGGAAGCAGTCTTGGGATAATGCACTTTTGGAGGGGCAAATGGACACTAAATTGAAAAATTCCACTTGGGTTAGAAAGTAGACAAGCAGGGCTTTCCAACAACCCAACCTGAGCTCAATTTGGACTTTAGCAGGTACCTCAAAATCAGCTTAAAAGTAGCATAACGCACACAAAAATCAGCGCGGCACATAGAGGTTTTTGGCCCAATTTTTCACCTTCCAGCCTAGAAATTCGGCCAGTTTGACTAGTTTTGCTTCTTGATGTAATTTTTGACTTATTTTGATATAATTAAGTGAAAATGATGTAATTTTGGAACTTAGTTACTTTTTCTATAAGATTCATTCACCAAAAAGTGAAAATTAAATGAATGAATCAGTTTCCTACCTTATAGAAGCAAATTGTTTTAGCTGCCTAGATTGTAGTGCTTTGTTTAGAATTGGTTGAAACAGCTCCTAGGATGATGAGCTCGACCCCTAGAGGCAAGGGAATGGGTTGGCTTTCCTATATTATGTATTTTCTAAGTAATTTTCATGGTTGGACACTGGGGATTGCTTTGGCATACTATTGTACATATTTTCTCTGCATTTTTGGCTAAGGAAAGACTAGGGTTTTGCAACACTGTTTGGGATCCATGTGGCTTTATGTTTTGATGGTGTGCTTTCTTTCAGTAATTGTAAGTTGTTGTGTGTATCATTTTCCTTCTTTCATCTTTTGTAATTGAACAAATGAAGTGTTAAGGTAGAATCCATCAATGGTTATTCTCTGCCTTTAAGTTTGTTTAATTTTCCATGTTTTCATATGTTTAAGGAGAATCCTTGAAAGCTTCTTGCTCTCCTTAGCTCCTCACCAGTCTGATCTACCCATTCATTCCCTTTGAAAGCATCAAGACAATCGCCTACCTTGCCCCAAATATACCTCTGCAAAAACTGTGCCTCATCCCCAAGCCTAAATTTGTCTTTCCTTGTTTCAACACAAAAGCTCCTAAAAACTCAAATCAAACCTTTGTACTGCATGTCTAGCCTAAAATTAGCTTTTGTTTTAGTCATCTCGAGCCTCATCGATTATCTTTGCCGAGATTGACCCGGAGAGAGCCCTCTCCTGTCCTCGTAGGGCTAGCTACGAGGCTGAGCGTGGTTTGATGTAGCCTTGATTTTTACCTTATTTCAGCCTAAGGTAGATTTGAGCGCTAACACCTAGAAGCTGGCTGATGCACCCATGGGATGAAATGGTGTACATTATTCAGAAATTTGTTACATGAGAGGGCCGTTACAACATAGTCTATCTATATCACATCAAACTCCTGTTGCACTTAAAAGGGCAATGCACCATTAGTCTACCCTATTTCCTCTTACAAAGTTTGACTAAGATGTCAAAAACTATTCAAAAGCAAAAGGGTAATGAGGATAAAAGCTTGTATCATTTTGGGCTGATTAAAATTCTAATTGAATTTGAAGTGCAGAGGAGGGGAAAAACATGGAAAGAATTTTTGGTTGCTAATCAAATCAAATATGGAGAAGATGAACGGGGACAGCAAGAGCACTCAGAATGTATGCTTGATATTGATGAGGAAATCCCTGTGCGCAAGTCAAGCAATGTTCCTCCACATAGCAGTAGTGTAAGGACAAGAAAGATGAGGCAAGAAGCTGCCCAGAAAATTGAGCAAGACAAAATTTTCACTACATATACAAGAAGATCAAGGAGAATACAAAAGACCCAAACACAAGAAGATCAACCAAAGTCAAATGCACATGCACCGATGGACATTGAGAGCAGTGCTCATTCACAGCCAAGACCGGAAGCCGAAATGGAAGTTGAGAGTAACAATAGACAAGGGAAAGAGTCAACACCTGCAAACAAGAAACAAAGGAGGTTAGAAAAACAAATTGAAAAGCTAAAAGAAGAATTGATGGAGGCCAACATGCTAGAGAAGGTCATCAAGAAGGAGAATGAAATGTTGAGAGCTTAGAGTAAGAAGACTCAGCAGAAAAATGAGAAGCTGAAGAAGCAAATCAAAGAACTCAAGGCTGAACAAATCGACATTTGCAAGTGGGCAACCAAATGGTATACTCAAAAGAAAGCTCTCAAAGAAAAATACAATAATTTGAAACATGAGCTCCACGTTCAGAAGAATGCCCAAGCTCAGAAGAATATAGATGCATTGTTACAAGCGGCAGAGGCACAAGCAGGAACAGAGTATAAAGGGAGCACATCAGGATTAGAATGAGGACATACTAAATCATAGAGCTTGGGGGAGATGTTGGTACGATTTCATTGCCATCCTCTTCTTCTAGAAATCCATGATTTGTCTATCATTTTCTCCCATAAACCCCTCATAGTCCATTGAATTGATTAATCAAAGCATTATAGTTGTCAATTTACATTAAATTTAATTTGTGAATTTTTATGTTAAAAATTAGGAATTTTCAACAAAAATTACAGGATGTCATGATTTCCTGTAAATGGTTTATGATGTGACACGTGGCATGGCATGAAAATCAAAACAAAGGATAGGAACGTGATGTGGAATGTACATACATGGAGAAAGATCTATTCAACAGCAAATCTAAAGCTCCTGGATACATGGTCATTGCTGGTCAAACCCAGCCTTTTTGGTCACAAAGGCAGTAAAAAGCCAGAGTTTCCCAAACTGATTTTGTTTTTCATTTGGAAATCAGTTAGGATTAGAAAGGAAAAAAATCACTCTTTTGTAAAAGCAGAAACATCTGCATAATGTATGTACATTCGATTTAGAGGGAAAGTTAGTGAATATAGGATAGGAGACAAGCAGATAAAAGACTGCGTATTGTATTGTCCAGAATGGTTATTATCCTTGTGTATTGTTTCCAGAACATGGCTCTTGCATGTCATTTCGATTTCCAGAACTTAATTACAATCATCATTTTACCCTTGCAATGCTTATGCATTAACATTCTCATCGCTTGAAGTTTCTTAAGTGTGCCATTGAAGCGTGGACGGGCCCTACGTGGAGATTGGTATACTTTTAATTTCATTTCCATAGCGCTTTTGAATCTGAATAGTGTGAATAGCGTTTAATGTTATTTCCTTGCCTGTGAGTTTATCGATTTTATTAGAAGCTCTTGCAAATAATATTCATGGTGATAGCTTGAGAATTTGATTTCTAGATCATTGAATAATATCTTGTAAAAGATTTGATCGAACATTAGATTTCAAAGTATCTCTGTGGACTCTGTTTTCATGCATTTAAAATTTCAGTGTGCTTAAAATAAATTTTGATTTTCATGAATGCTTAGTGTGTTAGCTGGAAAGAGCTTTTGTGGATAATATCCTTGTAAGAGGGTTGAAAACTCAGTCTAGCAACACGTTGTTTCTTTAGAACAGTTAGATAAATTAGATGATCTGAGTGTTAAGGTGTGAGAGGAAACATATTTCTCCTGTAAAGGAGTGTTGTAGCCTATCACAGTAGACACTTAGTTAGGTAGATGAGATCCTTTTGTGTCTATAGACTTTAGACACATGTCTCTAATTTTACCTACCTTGGTTGATATTAAATCTAGTCTAATCTAACAACCTAGATTGGCCTCTACATCCACTGAAATTCCTGCCGATATCCATGTCATAGAATCATCTATGGACAAATCAAAATCTGGCTATAAAAAGAAGGGGAAGAAGAAAAAGAAACAAAACTCAAAAGATAAAAAAGATAAAAATGAATCTATTGATGAGACGTAAACCTCGCTATCCTTGTCTCATTTGTGATTAGGAGCATTTTACAAGAGACTGCCCACATCAAGCCAAGGTTTCGAAAATCATCAAAGGTTCTCAAACGCCTGCTGTCTTGAAGGATCCTTTTCCTAGACAAGATAGTAAGATGATCGGTTCTTCCTCAAATGCCTCAGAAGAACCCATTATGATGATGTCTCATGTTAGGATTGTGACACGATCACAAGATTATGGTAGTAAAAATCTTGTTGGCGGTAAAGAAGCAGAATCTTCTGATTCAAACCCATCAACTTCAACTCCTTCTGATCCGCTACAGATCGAGAAACCTAACCCTGACTTAATAATCAAACCCCCTACTAAAGGTATACTTCGGAAGTCAGCTTTCAATCCCCATGCGAGAGTTGCTCAGAATTATAACATTGTTGAAGACTTATCTATTTCCCCTTCAGCAATGTCGGCTTTGGAGGTGCTGCAATCATGCCCAGCACAGCGTAAATTACTATTGTCAACTATGGGAGTTGTTGATATTCAGGATTCGAACCTAATAATCTTCAATTTAGAGAATAGTACACCCCGCCTACCTCATCAAATGGCTTTCCAGATTCTAGTGTTAGTAAAAAACAGACGTTGCTTTCGGACTGTGATTGATGAGGGAGCTTCTATGTGTATTATGTTGATCCAATGTTGGAGATCGCTTGGTTCTTCGACACTCAATCAATCCCCAATGATTCTAAAGGCTTTTAATGGCTGAGGGTTTCATCCTTTTGGCATTTTGTAGGATTTACCTATAGGGGTTGAAGACAAAACTGTAAATCTAGATATGGAAGTGGTTGATGCCCCTCTAGGTTACAACCTTCTCTTGGGTTGCACTTGGTCATATGCCATGACTTCTATTGTTTCATCGGTATTATTGAAAACATTCATATAGGTGCTTCCTGTACGGACGATGAAACCCAAACTTATAAAGCCTTATTTCAAGAATTTTGCAATGTGTTTTCCTGGTCATATGAAGAAATGTCAAGAATCGATCCATCAATTGTTGTCCATGAAATTAAAACTTACCTAGATGCTAAACTTGTCCGGCAATGTTTGCGTCAATTACATCCACGAAAAGCTACTGCTATTAAAGCTGAAGTTTAGAAATTACTTCGTGCAAGTTTCATTTATCCAATTCCCTTAACGGATTGGGTATCGAATATTGTTCCTATTAACAAAAAGCAAGGAACAATAAGAATATGCATCAATTATAGGGATAGTAATCGAGCTTGTCCTAAAGACAATTATCCAACCCCCTAGATATCAAATTATAGATGATTGTGCTGGCAGTGAAATGTTCTCCTTTATGGATGGTTTTTCTGGTTACAATCAAATCAACATACTCCCTGCTGATCAACCTAAAATGGCTTTCATTTGTCCATGGGGGACGTTTGCTTATTGCAAATTACCTTTTTGATTAAAGAACGTCAGAGCAACTTTTCAAAGGGCTATGTCTTATGCATTTCATGACATCAAGCACATTGTGCAGCCTTATCTCGAAGATTTACCTACCCATTCATTACGAAGGGTCGATCATCTCACTCATTTACGAGCAATCTTTATGAGATGTAGGCATTATCGAATTAGATTGAATCCACAGAAATGTGTTTTCTATATAGAAACGGGTCATTTACTGGGATTTGTCATTTCAAAAGCTAGCGTTTGTGTCTATCCCTCGAAGGTTGAAGTTATTCTCAAATTACCTCCTCCTTTGACTCTTCGCCAACTCCAAAGTTTGCAAGGGAAAGCAATTTTTTTACGTGGTTTCATTCCTAACTACGCCAAGATAACAAAAGGTTTTACCAAGTTGTTGAAGCAAAATACTCCATTCTTTTTGGATGAGATAGCTAACAAATCTTTTAATGCACTTAAATACACATTTACCCATGCACCGTTATTGCATCCTCCCAACTACAACCAGGATTACTTTTTGTACCTCGTCGCTTCTCATTCCACCATTGGGATGGTTTTATTTCAGGAAGATGAATTCAACAGTGAACATGTGATTTACTATCTTAGTCGAACCCTGAATCCGACTAAGCTTAAATATTCTCATGTGGAGAAATTGGCCTTGGCGGCTATTCAAGTTGTCCAAAGATTTTGTCACTACATCTTATTACACAAAACCACGGTAATTTCAAACTGTAACCCTATAACGTATATCTTAACCAAACAATTGCTAGGGGGCAAGTATTCCAAACAGATAGTTATCATGCAAGAATTTGACCTGGAGTTTGAAAAATCCAAGGCAAAGAAATCCTTGGTTTTTGTAGAACTGATGTGTGATTTCCCACGTACTGATATTGAAACTGTGGCGGAAGAACCCATTGCGAACGAATCCTTGTTTCTTATCAGTACTCTTGACCCATGGTATGGAGATATTATTGTTTATCTCCAAACCCAATCTTTTCAACCTAAAATCTCACGATCTCAGCGACGGAAAATTCATTTCAAATCCCAACAATACAATATTATTAGAGATACACTTTATTGTCGTGGGGCGGATTCTATTTTCCGACATTGTCTAACTCATGAAGAAGCTGAAAAGGTTCTAAATGACTGTCACTCTAGAGCATGTGGTGGTCATATGTCTGGGTATGCCACATCCCAAAAGATACTACATGCTGGTTATTTCTGGCCATCATTCTTCAAATATTGTATCTATGCAATCCGGAAATGCCACAATTGTCAAAATTTTTATCGTAAAATGCGTGCTCCACCCGCTCCTCTCCACCCAATAATTGTTGTCGGTCCTTTTGCAAAGTGGGGTATTGACTTTACTACATGTAACCCTCACTCGGCCGGGGGGCATGCATATATCATCCTTGCGGTAGATTATTTTACTAAGTGGGCCGAGGAAATGCCTACATTTTCGACAGACAGCAAAACTACTGCAATTTTTGTTTTCAATCATATAATTACTAGATTCGGTGTTCCTCAAGCTATTATTACTGATCATGGGAGTCATTTTCGAAACATTATGATGACTGAACTGACATATCAACTTAGCTTGCATCATGATAGTTCTACTCCATATTACCCACAGGCTAATGGTCTAGTCGAAGTTATCAATAAATTTCTAGTCACTATGATCCAACAAATTATTGGTATTCATAGGTCGAATTGACATAAAATGTTATTTTCAACACTTTGGGCACATCGAACCTCAGTAAAAACATCAACTGGTTTCACTCCTTTTCAACTTGTTTACGGTTTGGAAGCAATGTTACCCATTGAATGCAAAATTCCGTCATTGCAAATAGCCATAGAATTACTCCCAGCCACTTCTAAAGAGGAGAAACGTTTTTTGTACTTAGCTCAACTAGATGAGAATCGACGTGATGTTGCATTAGCAATCCAAACTCATGTGAAACGAATAAAAGCTCAGTACGACCGAAATGTTACACCTCATAATTTTTCGGAAGGCGACCTAGTCTTACTATATGATCAAGCAAACGATAAACTAGGGGCTGGAAAATTTGTACCTATGTGGCATGGTCCTTATATTTTTAAACGAATGCTGGCAAAAGGGGCCTATGAATTGGTAGATTTTGACGGTGTCTCTTTGGGTAAACCCAAAAATGGACTTTATCTGAAGAGATATTATGCTTAAACCTTGGTGTGGATATTTTTATTAGATTAGTTTCTTTCTAGCTAGTGTGTTTTAGATTATAAATGTGTGCCTAGTTTAGAGAGTGCTTTTATCATTATTCCTGCTTATCTTGATTTTACTCTTGATATTGTAGATGTCAACGTCTCTTCAAACATATATCAGTTTTGCTAATGGTGCTTGTTGTAATACATGGAACATTTCTTCTACAGCTTGGGTTATCTATTAACCTTCTGATGAGTTAGTATCTACGCATAGGGTAAGCCTCGATCAAACAATGAATAACATTGCAGAGTATAGTGCAGTGATTGAGTTATTATCTGAATCCATCTCATTTGGGATTCGGAGTTTGATTGTTAGGTTAGATTCTGAACTCATTGTATTACAGCTTAATAGGGTTTATGCCATTAGAAATCTAGTGTTATTAAGATTATTTTTTATAGTTCGTCTCTTGGAACGTGAATTTGATTATATTGAATATCAACATATTCTAAGATATTTAAATACATTAGCAGATGCAGTTGCTTCTCGTATGTTAAATAGACATTTGCAATTATCAAAACAGTAAGTGTAAAAATATTCCATAACATGTTATACAAGATAGCCAGTAATAATGATATATCATAGCATAGAAGTGTGTCAAATATACATCATCTTCGATCATAGATTGAAAAACACCTTATGATCGGCAAAAATGATAATACAAAAAGACATAAAATGTCGTGTGAGTCTATAAAAGTGATCATCCTATCCCTAGTGATGATCATGATAAGAAACCACTGCTCGGGCCACCCTACAAAGGAACCTCCTAAAATTTCCTGGGACCCTAATCACATATCGTTGTAACCTAAGTGGGATATCATCTATGCTAGTCTCTGGAATATCTGTTGTCAAACGCTCTAGATGATTCTCCAATTTGGTCAGAGTCTCTGTAGATTGGTCCTATGGGGCTGACACTGCTGCAGTTGGGTGTCTCCTCTCATAAGTTTGGAGAGCGACCAGTCGTCGTGGACCCACATCTGCATTTAAAACTTTTTATTATCAGTTTTGGACGATTTAAAAAAAAATAAAAAAATAAAAATAAAAATAAACTTAGAAAGTGTTGAAAATGATTTTACCTGAATCATCCCACTGCTCTCCTGGTGGAAGAGCCATGTCTTGGTCACCACGATAATCCATCCTAGCATATGGAAAATATTGAATCACAAAAAGTTGGTTCCTCAACCAACAAAAATACTAAGGTCAAAATCGGACAACCTCTGAACCCTCCTCAGGATGATGGGCCATCACTGCAACCCAACGCATTATCCTAGGCTCTCGAGGAAGACCAGCCTCAACAGAAAGTTGTTGTGGGACCAACAAAGGTACCCTCTCTAAACCAAAGCTCACAACCAGGAAACCATATCCAAATTTTTTTAGTTGTCCGTTCTTTACTCTATTCAGTTGGCCTTTTACATTTTCCAACATAGCCTCGCACCAGTTGAAGATGGTACCTCGATAACAGTCAACTGTCATTCGCATCTAAGATTTGGTACCTACATGCAATGCAGCACTCCCGCATAGTCTGGTGACAGTGAAAGTGATAACCTTAAGTTTAGGACGAGAGATAGTTTTAATATATATCCATTTGTCCTCTGTTTGGTCATTACAAAACTCAAACCGAAGACTAGCGATAGACTAGCCACCTAGCCTAGTCCCGAAGAGAGATAATCGTTCACCTCTCTTGGGAAAAACAGTCAAGAAATATATGTCCTCTAGCTCGATTTTGAGCTGGTGGCCACCAATCATGAAACATTAGTCCTATATGCTCCACTTGTCTACCAGCCATTGCAAGAAGTCTACTTGGGCCCTCATGTCGGGTATGGCCCAAAATTTAAATAGTTTGCATGATTTTAACGCCCGTATTGTAGGCAGATGAATTAATGCGGCTAGATCCACATCCTCATGCTCGCGTTCCCGCCAAATAAGCATTTTGTATGTCCTACATTGCAAAAAAGATGTATTAGAACAATTTAGTTCAAATGTTTTGGGCGGAAATGGAGAAAATTGGAATTTTTTAAAATATATTTCGCGGGGTCCGCACCCACTAGTTAGGGACAGTGTGTAGGTCCACACTCGTCTTAAGCAACAGGTGTGGAACCCCGACTTTTTCCTTTGTAGAAAAAACTGGGGTCCGCAGAGGCCACATGTTGCACCTGCGGACCCCTGTGAGCGTTTTTCTAAAAACAAATTCTCCTTAAAAATCAATTTTAAAGCCTAAAAACAAAATGCAAATGGTTGAAATGCAAGATAAGGGTGATGTGGATTACCTGGAGCTGATGATTTTCGATTCCAATGGATGGATTTTCCGCAATCTTCACAAGACGTTTCCTACCCAAAAGCTCTCACTTCTCACTCTAAAGTCAAACAGTAAAAATGAATTTACAAAAGCCCTTTTTATAAGCTTTTTTGAATAAATGAATTTTTAATTTATTTATTTTTTACTTTAAAAGGGTAAATTTTGATGCATTTTTATTTATTTTAAATAGGTATGAGTAATGTTTTTGTTTTTTTGTGCAAAATATTGGATTTTCATGGATAATTGATCATTTTCAACAAAGAGCATACTTTTTCACTTTTTCAGACTCTTCCAAAACTTACGAAAAAGCGAAACATTGGAGTCCTCTTTAAGCTCTTTTCTAACTCGTAAAATATGAAAAGTTTGCCGAGTTTTTCCCTTTTAAACTCATTAAATAGAATTAAAAGGCGGTCCGCTTACAGCTCTTTTCCAACTGCATAAACATGAAAAGATCGTTGGACTTTTTTCGTTTCAAGTTCGATATTGGTTTTAAAATGATGTGTCTTCAATCGCTTTTTTACTTTTTCAGATCGGTGCCACTAACTATGAAAATTACTCCTTGATCGTTATGGTCAAGCGGTTCTCTCAAGTATTATTTTATACTTTTTCGAGCTTGGGGGACACAAATTTATGAAAAAAGACACCCATGGAGTTTCCTTAAGTTTTTCTTCTGACTCCCTAAAATTGAAAAACACTGAGTTTTTCCTATACTGGACTCATTAAAAGTTAACAGTAAAGGACCTATTCGATTTTAAATAGGAATGAACCACTCCTTCTTAGGGTTCAAATTTTAAACTAAGTTGGACTCATCCAAAGGATGAGGTTATAACCAAGAAAGTGTTATCCTCCTCAAGCTTGTCAAAAATAAAGAGGTACTTACCAGAAATGGTCGGGGAAAAGAGAGAAAATGAACCTATTTGTTATACTTTGTGTTTTAGAAAAGCAGTTAACCACTCTTGAACATGACACTTTTTGTTTACCTGGGTTGGAAAATCCTTTGCCTAACAAATAATCAAACCATATTGAAAGTCTTCACCCGGATTTTGGGTATTAGCTTTGGGTTAATTGTCACCAAACCATCTGCAGTGTCGTTATGTGTTCAAGAGGTCAGTTCAAATAAACCATTCATTTACAAAATATCTATCATCCATTTTGACCATCCTCGAGTTAGTCCTTGCCAAATATATTTCTTCAAAACTTGATCTATGATTTCGTTTTGTGGGCTTGCCTACGACAGATCGCCTTCTATCGACTTCAGCTCATTATCTAGAAAGATGATCTAGAAATCATCAGTACCTTGGAATCTGCATGCCCTAATGGCAGGTTTCTCACCTTCGACGACAGGTTGCATCATTGACCTTCAATCAAGGGATTCCATAATATGTTCGACATCAGCTCATTTTCACATTTCATAGATTATACTGAGTACTTTGAGAGCCATTGACATTACTGGTAGTTTCTCTTACACTTGTTAACAATTTACATTATTGACTAGTAATCAAGTGGTTTCTACTATGTTCGACTTTGG
This sequence comes from Pinus taeda, assembly GCA_000404065.3. Taxonomy (NCBI): domain Eukaryota; kingdom Viridiplantae; phylum Streptophyta; class Pinopsida; order Pinales; family Pinaceae; genus Pinus; species Pinus taeda. The sequence goes on along the minus strand of APFE031633122.1, from coordinate 3,673 downwards.
CACATTCATTCACAAGGATAGAATCGTACTAGTTCAGGAAGCAGAAATCAAGACCCTGGATCTAGTTTCTACCATCCAAGCTGCGAGGAATTTTGTTATTCATTATACAGTGGGCTATTCATAAATAGATGGATGCACCCATACTGTGTCTACATATGTCTATACTCATGATGTATTACAAAATCATTCCTTTATCAGAACAGTTTAGTTAGTTTTCTAGTTAGTTTTGATATGAGCATGGGAATGCCTACCTTAGCGATGATATGTTCACATATATATATTTTGCATTCAATGTTTTTAAAGGTTCTGACTGGTGTGTCCACGAGACGATCCTTGAAATGATAAAGTACTTCACTCTTCTTAGATGACAAATTCTATCTTCATATATTACAAACTTTGCACCTTGGGGGAAATCTTTTGCACAAAAATTGTCACTTTGACTTTCTGCAATTTGTGTGAGTCCATCACCACTCATAATTTCCTCCTTTGCACGTCTTAAACCTTAGTTCTTCATATCAAGCCTTGAAAATAAGAGAAAGCCCTCAAAATTCTATAAAACTCTGGTTACGCACTTTCTCTTAGCATTACCTACGGTCCCGCACCTAATGGTCATGTCCCCTGTGCACCTGACCGCTCTGTCTCTGTGTTATGGGTGCGGACCCCTGTAAAAGTTAAAAAGGCACAAGTATATTCTTAAAAACTCACTTTGAGTCATTTCTGGAAGTTGCTGGAAGGAATCTTGAGGTTGTAAGTTCGCTCCTTTAAGGTTCATGCATCCCATATCTTAAGGAGCTAACCCCTTGATGTGAGGAGCTTATCCCTTTGAAGAGGGAATCTATCCCTTCATAGGTGGACCTGTAACCTCCTTCCTTTGCACTATAAAATGAAGCATTCCATTGGTTACTTGGGAGGTTGAAAGCTGAATATTTTTGAGGTGAAATGCTGCTGGAACTTAGTCTTCCTAATTGAGCTTTTGTGAGGAAAGATTACATACCTCTTTGATCTCATTTGGAAGAGTGTGAGGCTTGTCAAAGTAAAGGATATTCTTGTTTTAGATCCTAGGAAGAGTGTGTACAACATCAAGGCACCAAAGGTTATAAGGTTCTTCTATTTCAAAGTTAATACAAATAAGTTTATTTTTCTCAATAAGTTGTGTTTTATCATTTATTTTTTGGATTCCTTGATCACCATAATGAAAATGATTTATGATATTAGCTATGAAAGTTTTATTTGATGTGTGCTTGTTTGTGATTGCAAATTCTCAAAAGGAAATTCTTTTGGACGGTGGAAGGATGGCTACTACAAACTAGTGTTGAACTTAAGGTAGGGACTAAACACCTCTCTAGTTTTTATTAATGAATCGTAAAATGTTTAGAGAAAGATATATTTGCTTGTCCTACTTGTTACTAGATATCTTTTGATACTAGGGAGATCGGGCTTGTCCGCAAGATCGATTTATCCGGCCAACAAATTGGTGACTCCACTAAGGAATTGAATTTGGGTTTTTGGTTTTCCTTTGTCTTTGACTTGAGAAACTTGTTCTTGTTTCTGGTTTTTGCTTGATGTGTGTGGGATTGGGTAGGTTTTAGGATCCGGATTATTTTTGTTTTTTCGAAATTTTCAAGGAGACCACACTTTCTTTTTATAGACAGTGCGGGCATCTCCGCACTGTTCCTTTAGTGCACAGAGAAGTACCGCATCTGGTTCTTCTGGAAGCCTGCGGACCTTATGAAATTTTTTGAGAAACCTAAAATGTTTTCTCCCAGTTAGGTTTAGGTTTCATTTATGACTTTTAGTGTCTACCCAGACCTACATGTGTTCTGTCAAAAACCTCTTGTGACTAAGTTCCATTGGTATTTTTGTTTTAGATTATTTTCTAGAAGTTTTGCATGCCTGGATTGGTTTTCACTCGGTCTCTGTAGTGACTCAAAGATTAGAAGCCTAAGAGACCTTAGATCACCCTGGTGTCTTTTTTCCTTCTTGATGAGTTTGACTAGTTTGTGACATCTGTCCTTGATGAGAAATAGGTTTCTTTTTCTCTTTGCAAATCTTTGAACGAACTTGGTTGTAAGTTTTGAATTTCATTTTTATAAAAGAAAAAATAGATAGATGTTTTCTGATTGATTTTTTATTCTGAACAAATTAATTCTTAGTTTATTGAATAACTAAGTAAAACATCCTCAAAAATATTTGAAGCTTTTATCTCGATTAGGTTTAAAAAAAAAAAAAAATAGATTTCATGATTAGTTTTTGTAGTTTTGAGTGTTTTCTAGAAATTCTAGAATCTCTTTTGAAAGAATCGTTTTTTGCAGTTTTTGAGTGTTGAAAAAGAAAAAGGATTTTTCATGAGCATAATTAGTAGTCTCATTTTGAGTTCTTGTTGAAAAATACAAAAAGATTTTCTTTTCATTGACACGTTGAAAGAAAGATTTGTTTTTCAAAGAATTGCATTCTCAAACTCTTTCTTTTAACTAGAAATTCATTGAAGGAAAAAATGAATTGTTTATCATTCTTAGGTGCATTTTTTAGTGTTTCTGGAGTCGAGTCTTCACACCATCAAAGTTTCATTTCCATATCTATTGACTTAAGAAACAACCCATAAAAGTAACGCTTAATTAAAATTAATCTAGCAATCTTTTTTATTTCTAGGGCTCTTATCACCAATATAGCTTAGGCTAGTATCTTGGAGTAGGGAGTAATTAACTCTCCAAGATAGTTAAAAAAAAAAAGTGGCTATATCTTGTGGTAGGAAATAAATCCAATTGTAATTGATATAATCTGGGAAGCTCCTCTTAAAGGAGTCAATCACAAGATCATGTCCGAACATTTGAGAAAATCAAGTCTGTCTCATTGGGAAAGATAGAAGATTTGCGCATATTATAAACGATAAACCTCGGATTAACCATTGTCGAGGAGCCTGGGGTCACTTGTTGGTAAACCTCGGATTGATCATGTCGAGGAACTTTCAAGGTGATTGAGATTTTTTACTCTGCCCTTGCGCGTGTAGGTCGATAACTAGGGTCTCTCACACCACCAATTATTCCACATTATTAAGTCAATCCGGGATCGTTTGGTTCTTTCAAGGAGTAACTCAATCCGAGGATGTTTGCCCAAGTAATGCTCGGTAGTATAGCACTCTAATGAATTGAAAGGAAACAGACACTAAACTGAATCAACTCAAGGACAAAATCACACAAATCAATTTGATCAGTCAAGGGTACGGAACCAATAACCCTTCCCTTTAGAAACTGATAAAGAAGGAAACCAAAGCATGGGCTTATAGATCTGGGAGTCAGGCAGCGTCTTGCTGGGCTCACGACAGTCTTAGGCCTGCTATCACGCGGAAGCAACAAAGGCAGATAAGCACAAGTAAATGGAACGGCATTTATAAAAAGGAACAGCAGGAATTAAATGGAACAGCATAGGTAAATGGAACAGCAGTAACCGAATAAACAGCATAAACGAATGGAACAGCAAACAGGAAATGTAAAGCAAATGGAACAGCTAATTCTATTGGAACAGTAAACGCAATGGAACAGCAACTTAATTGGAATAGCAAACTTAAACGGATACACACGCTCTAAGCTATTACAACAATCTGAGAGTAATGTATGATGTGACTACTTCTGAACAAAATGATATTGTCTTCAAATCTCACAAACACTTATTTTAT
>APFE031633115.1:3660-17679 GCA_000404065.3 Pinus taeda | reverse complement strand
ATTTCCCAAAAAACGTCGTTTAGGGCCTCAAAACGGCTCCGGAAGTTCAGGACCCGATAAAACTGCTAAAAATAGTAAGTTGTGCTACAATTAAGGAAACTGAAAATGCTGCAAGAGACAATTGTGGGGGTCCAAATGGGATAGGTGGGTGGCCACCAAAATCCACCTGGATCAGCCCTCATGTGTGAGTATGGCTCCCAGCGCAATACACGATGCATCAACATGTACATGAAATTCCACATCCCATTTTGGGAAAACCGAGATTGGAGCGGAGGCCAGTTTCCCATTCAGGACATCCAAACTCTTCATGCAATCATCATTCCAGCAATATGTAACATCCTTTTTCAATAGTTTTTCCATCGACGTTGTTATTTGGGCATAACTTTTGATGAACTTCCTATAATATCCAGTGTGCCCCAAAGTAGTGCCAGTTGTTTAACACTTCACGATGCTTCCAAATTTAGGATAACAATAATCTTCGCAGGGTCCATCATCAGGCCTTGTTTGCAGACCACATGTCCCAGCAAGTTTCCAAAGGGAACGAGGAATGTGCACTTGTTAAGGTTCAACATAATTTGGTGTTGGCGGCAAGTATCCAACATCAAGCGTAAGCTCGCTACATGGTGCTTAACTAATCCAAAGACAGGCCAACCATCCAGATATACCTCCAAGAACTTGTGGATGTATTCTTTGGACGCAACCACAATGATGCGCGAAAATATAGCTAGCATGTTCTTTAGTCCAAATGGCATAATGGTCTACTAAAAGCAGCCCCATTTTTTTGTGAAGGTCATTTTGCTCCTATCTTATGGCGCAATCTTGATTTGATGGTACCCTAAGAACCTATCCGTGAACAAGTATGCTTCTTGACCACCAACATTTTCCAGTACTTCATCTGTGAATGGTGTCAGGAATGGATCATGTACACAGGTATCGTTCGACTTCCTGAGGTCCACACATATTCTTATTTCTCCCCTCTGTTTTTTCTCCTGTACTACCATAGGACTCACCCAGTCAGATTCTTCTATTGGTTCAATGATTCTGGTTGTGAGCATCTTGTCTAATTTGTCGTGGACCTTTTCTTTATACTTTGGATTCAAGCGATAGGTCGTTGCTTAATTGGCTTCATGTCGGGTTTCAGGGTGATATTAATCATCCCTAAGTCACCAACGATCCATTTTAAGTCCATAATTTTGGTCAGGAACAAGTCTTGGTATTCGTGGATTAACTTGTCGACCTTATCCACCATGGCATCATCCCAATAGTCCCCAAGCGTTGCATACTTTGGCTCCGCCTCCATTCCAATGTTGACTTGCTTTGTCTTTAGCGGCGCGGTGATGTCGGGGATTTCAAGTGATGGTCCTTGAATCTCACGACAGCCTTCTGTTTCCGAAATGTTAATATTTTGTGGGTCCTCATCATCCCCTTCAACATTTACGTTGTAACACTCTAGTGTGCAGCTCAACTGTGTCACCCATTTTGGCTGAAGTACTTCCATTGGCTCCTAGGGTGTTTTGAAGATAGCGAATTTTACTGCCTGTAGTGCATCATCAATAGTATCTGACCAACAATCTTCAAACGCAAATGTTAACAGAAATCCCTCACGCAAGACATCCCATTCTCTTGTACCACAGCAGAGCTCCATATTAGTATACCAATTCATGGGTATGACATCCAAGGTATGATAGAATAAATGCACCCATTCAGGCTGTGGCTCTTCCCCCTAGACCTTGGTCCATTTCATGAGGTGTGTGTATGGATCATCTCGTCCATCATATTTGACTACTAGCCATATCTACGGTTTCGCAAATTGTAGGCGCATCATTCTTCTGCATCGGCGCCAGTTCTCAAAACTTCCTTGATGCATACCCCACCATCATGCGGGCATTACGCACATCCAATCGTTGTTGTTCTAGTACTGCACTTTCAAATCTGCTCAGGAATTCATCCACCGCTGTCAACCCATCATATGTCGGCAAATCCCTTGCCTCTGTTGTCACGCAACATAGTGATCTAACCATCATGTTGCAATTAAGCGTTGTTACTTCGTGCAGCAGATTCTTCCATCGCTCTATCTCTTCATCTGAATCCGAAGTGCAGGAGCTTTCGTGCTCCCATGAAATCCTTCCATCTGTAGTCGGATTCACCCATTCCTCTTCTCGTGTAGTTATCTTGTAAATACAATCGATATCGTCATCACTATCATCGTCACATACCGGTTCAGTGTATCACGCTCCTTTTGCTGGATCTAGCGGTACTACTACGCGTAGTGACTTTTTTTCAAAGATCATTTTGTGCTTCTTCATATTTATGACTTTGTTCATGTTGATGGCCTAGTATATTCCTAATAGCACGAGATAGGGATTACTGTCATCGACAATCTCTATCACTTCAAAATTGTCTGCGCGTTCACACCTTCAATATCTACTGTTACCCCTTGCAATCTTTCCATGGCCAAGATCTTATGTTGGTTTGTCATTCATAATTGAATAGGAGACCACTGTAGCGTGGGTCTGCCCATGCGTTCCCATGTTTGTTTTGGCAGTACATTTGTGTCCGATCCAAGATCCAGGATTACCTGAACCATTTCATATTCGCTGAGTTGCACAATCAACCTCATTTCCCTTCGTGTGCGCAATGCATGCTTTCCAAGTTTCTAGACCATGTGCAGTTCTCCTGACCCCGTGCACCTACTGATAAGTTCTTGTAGTCCTTTTACTACCTTGCTGTCACATAGTGATTTCATGCATGTCTCCAAAAAAGTAGTGAACATTGAAGGATCCATCCCTGGTTCTAATTGATCCTTACTACCTAAAGTGGAGGCCTCTGTGAAGCTCTTCTTAGTGTTCGGCCATTAATATGTCATTATTATTATCACTTTTGAATGCTTATTCCACCCATTTCTACTCTTCTTTATCATGTCATTCATCATGGTTTATCATATAATTCCAACTTATAATGATTTATGCTCTTATGGAAAAATATTATTTATTCTCCTTTATTTTTAATAAATTGATGATTATGCATGATTTTATCAATGATGGTTTATTAATAAATTGGTTGTAACACTACTCACCATTTTTAGCCTCCAATATATTTTCCAGATTGAAGATTTGATCATTAAATGTGCCAACTCAGAAATTCACTAGAATAAGAAGTGACGATTTTGTATTGAACGTTTTGGGAAAATGGAGAAGAATCCGGAAAATCTGAAACATGGGTTTTGTCCAAAATGGACCAAATTAGTTTTGAAATAAGAAGTTTTCCCAAATTCAGTCCGTATTGAGAGAAACATAAGGTTCTCTGAAGACATTTTTCTCAGATTCGCTGTGTGGCCGTTTTCCAAATTATCCCAGTTGCAATGCCAAATTCGACCTGTTCTTGTTGAATGATTGATGGAGAGACATTCAAGATATGATATTGCTTATAAATTTGTTGAGAACAATCCAATTTTGTAATGAGAATCATTTTGTAGTCATCACTGTTGTAACTTCTCTTTTCTCTCTGTGTATTTAAATCATCACAGAGATCAGAGAAGGGGATTCATGATTCATGATGGATGATTAGAAAGAGAATTAGATGGCTTGTTAGATTAGAGATAGATAGGGTAGGATAGGAGGAATGAGACAATTACTATTGAGAAATTGTAACCATTATTGTTGACTCCCATTGCTGAAGCAGAGAACAAACTATTGTAACGTTTATGCAATGATTAATATATAAAAACAGTTGTAGTCCCTTGCATCTCCTGGAGTAATCACAGCAGTGCGTCCCTAGAGGCTAAGGGCTCAGCCCTAGTGGATCCACTGGCTATTTGTACCATTTCTTTACAGTTCCAGTTGTGTGATGGTTTGATTTAATTCTTTGGATTGCATTGCTTTACAGTTTCATGTTTTTACAGCGTGTTGTTCTAATATTTTATGAAATTGTTTTATTGCATAGTTGTGATTGAATTGCGTGGTCGTTCTTTTCCATCATAACAAAGATTATTATCCTTTTCAACTTATATTGTTATGTTGTTCATTTCAAATATAATGTTGCACTATTCATATTCAGACTTTGATGTTTATTACATATTGTGGTTCATTTCTATTGAAATAGCTTTGTTGTTCATTCCTACTAAATAAGCTTTGTTGTTCATTTCTTTCCTGCAAGTATTTGGCTTTGCTTTTAAGTATTATTACAGTGAGCATGTTTATTCCATTTCTGTTAGCAGCATTATTGATTTATCATTTCTAGTTTATTGCTTTAGTGTGGATTGTAAGATCAACAACTGTAAAGGACATTGGCTATCACTACCTAAGTTCTCAGATTGTGGATCTTGTTTATGTTTGATTTCATTTGCATCAGTTTACAGGGGAGAGAGTTATCATTACTAAGTCCTCGACTGATGGTTGTTTGAGTGAATGGTTTAGTTCAGAACATTTTAGTTTCTTGCTATTCCGATTAGACTTTGTTTCTAGCATTCATTTACTTTTGCATTTTAAGCACCATACCGCAAAACATTACTCTTGAGCAAGTGACCGCCTCAGACTGAGTACACTCTTGAAATAAAAAATCATCCCTGGGTTTACAATTATTGTGAAGATAATTAGGAGTTAAAAAGACACCTTTTATCACCCAACACTTAGCTTCCATGAATGTCTACTTCATGCGTTCTAAATCAAATTCGGGTTCCTTTGTAGGAACCTTGCGAACCCACGCACTTTCTTCTGATTGTTTCCCTATATCATCGCTAGTGGTCACACCTCTCCTGAGCATCATGTTTACATTCAGGTCTTCTTCGCGTAGTTCAGATCTCATCATCTGCAAATTCTGAGTCGGAGGGGTCTAAAGTACCCCTTTTTCGTGTAGTCTCGCTATCAGTGTAGGGCAATCTTCTGCCTCATGATCAAACTAAGTACAGTACAAACATGATGTCCTTGTTGGGTTTATACAATCGTGGGCATAGTGCCCTGGCCCTCCGCAATTATAACAAACTATCTACGACCCCTTCCTAGTCCCATTCCACCTTGGCCTCAACCACGCCCTAGAATCCAGTGCACGTCATTCCTGCATTCAGGTCGAGGGCTTGCGTTTCGGTCTGCACCCTGTAGGCAGGAGTCTGATCCATCATTAGTTCGTAGCTTCTGCAAGTGCACTCATCATGGCCTACCAACTTGCAAAAGTTACAAAACAATTGTTGGGACGTTTGTGTATACTTCTGCAATAGATGACAATTATCCATAGTGTGTGTTATCACTTGGATTAAACCTCAGGCTAAAGGAAGGCAATGCCAGGGTAACCACAAACCACGCTTAGTCAAGTAGCTACTCCTAATAGGCCGGGAGAGGGCTCTCTCCATAAGGATCTCAACCAAGATGATTGGATCAGGAAAATGATATTGGGCTAGGTATAGAGCACAAGGTTTGATTTGATTTTGAAAAGGTTTTGCTGGATTAGGAGGAGCCAAACAGTTAGGGCTAGGGAATTAGGTCAAAATTGTAGGGTGTTCAATGGGGCAAGGTAGGCATAAGTTTTAGCACTCTAGGGCTTGATGGGTGAGGTTTTTAAGACTGGTGAGAGGCTAGGAAGAGCATGTGATTATCATGGATCCTTCCCAAACTGTAGAAAACATATAATGGTGAATATTTTCCCAAAGCAGAGCAGTGATGTAATGAATTCTTCCTATCAACTTGAAAGAATTCACTTAGAAGTAATGAAATGATTAATAAAATACACAAAACATACTAACATATGATCACGAGAGAAGAAATTGTACTAAAACTCCATACCACATGGATCCTATAAAAATAGCTCCAATTCTTATTAATCCCCTGCTAAACTGCTACAAAATGATGTATAATCAAGGCATAAGCATCCAGCTAAGTCCAACCCTTTACAATGAGAAATAAGAAGAATATATAGGCTTTGTTTCAACCTCCTCTCATCCTCAGGGGTCGAATCCCTAAGATGAGGAGCTAATCTAACCAACTCTGAACAAGAAACTAGAATATAGGCATCTTAACAACTTGCCTCTAAAAGTGAAAAAATTGATTCATTTAAGCTCAAATTGACTTTCAATCTAATGAATCTACCCTCTACTACTAATTACCCATCATATTTACAAGCCAAGTCATAATTTACCATAGTAAAACATACTCCATGAGAGAAAATCCATGAACACAGTCAAAACATAGAAAAATAGCCATCCTGTGCAAAATTTTCCCTACATGCAGCGCCACTTTCAGGTCCCTTTTGGAAGCCTTCCTGACATCCAAATTGAGCTCATGATAGCTCATTGGAAGGGTATTTAAGTATACTTTCCAAAAAACCTATAATTTCTTCATTTTAAGCTCATTTGACCCCTCAAACGTTTATTATCCCAATACTGCTTCTATGTGTCCAAAAAATGGCAGAAAGGTCATTTTTAGGGTTTTCTTTTACCTTTTTGTGGACCAGTTCTGCCCCAAAAACTTAGAAAATCCATAGGGTGCATGTACTCATCACTATGAATCGAAAAAGACAAGCCATTTATCTATTGGATGCCCCTAGGAAAGCGCAGTACCAGTGGCACTGCACGTTGAGCAAGATTTTCTATGTGTGCAATTTCCAAAATTTCCAAAAGAACAAAATCTTCTCCAAACCTGACCAAAATTGGTGAGAAGTACCACCATCAAGCATCTTGATGAGCCAAGGAAGCTTCAGTAAGAAACCTAAGCCTATCCTCCTCTTTTTTTCCCTTCAGAGCCCACCTTAGCCTAGCTTTCATCTTTTTGACCTTCATGTTGCAAATTTTGTTTAGGATCCTGTAATGGTAGGCCATGTGCCTGATCATCTGATTGTCCCTATTGGCCTTCTACAATAGCTTCTCTAGGTGCAAATTGATTCTCTCAAGCCAAGTCTCTCTATCATCCTCAATTTCCCTTTCAATAGGAGACAAAGTGACCAATGCCTCCTTATCACTTTGTCGTTTTACCTTGAGAAGTTCCATCTCCATGAGGACCTGTTTGTCACTCAACTGCTTGTTCTCTTGTTCCAAATATGTGATGATATACTTGGCTCTCTCCAAATTGTCCATTAATGCTTGGACTTGAGCCTCCTTTTCCTGTATGATGATGTCCTTTATTGTTTCTTCATCTTGAGCCTCTAAGTCAATTGTTCGAGCATAATGTTACTCAGGCTCATCATGCTCTATCAAATCAAAATCTCTCTCTTCCTCCTCATCATCAAAACTTTCCTCTGGCATCTTTTCTTTTCCTTTGTGCAGTTGTTGCACCTGTACCTGTTGTGTTGATGAAGCAAGCAAAGCCCCTTCCATATCCTGTGGAGCTAGCATTTGCCTATGGGTTGATGAAGAAGGCAAGGTCCCTTCCACATCCTGTGGAGAAAACATTGGCCTATTAGATGCAAATAATCTCCTTATGCCCCTCTGATATGTCTGCCTCCCTTTTATGGTTTTCTCTGACACTGAGGTTCATCTAGCATGCTTTCACTACCAATGTTTTCATCCTCCTTATAATCTTTGTCCTCTGTGTCCATGTTAGTTGAGTTTTGAAGCCTTGAAACCCTAGAGAATGTAATTGAGGAATGAGTTATGGTGAATAGGGGTAGGGGAAGGGGAGGTGAGCTCATTAGGGTTTGAGCTTATGAGTGAGCTTGTGAGAGTGCTAAAGAGGTTATGAGGGTTTTAGGAATTTGTTTTAGGGTTTGAGGGGGCAAGGGATGAATTTATTTTAGGGTTCGAGGGGGCAAGGGATAGATGGAAGTGTTTATTTGAGGGAATTATAGTATATGGAATGAGTGGAATTTGAGGGAATTAGGATATGGGGAATGAGTGGAGGATTGTATTTGGAACCTAGGGTTTGCAAATTTTTTACAAACAACCAACCACTTTAGAATCACAAACTGAATGTCGGAGGATAGAAGAAGGAAGGTACTTACTTTTTTGAGGGTCCAAAACAGAAAAAATGGTTTTTGGATGATGGAATGTGAGTTTTGATGCTCTCTACACCTACGCATAGTGCACCCAATAGCAGCGCAATGCCACTCTTGAATGTGCAGTGCAGTGTAAAAATACACTGCAAAATTTCCCCAACACGCAGTGCCCTCCCTCAACGTGTAGCGCTTTTTGTAGGCCACATTTGGAGGCCTTCCCAGTGTCCCAATTGGGAATGGGATAGTTCGTTGGAAAGTTTTTTGAGTCTACTTTCTAGAAAATCTTGAATTTTTCAATTTGGAGCTTATTTTCCCTATAAAAAGCTCAATCTCCCAAGACTAGTCAAAATGTGAAGAATGATGCTGCCAAAATGCAGAGTGTTATTTCAGTCAACTTTTGGAGGTGTTCCTCAACTCCAAATTGAGCTCATTATATCTCATTGAAAATATATTTGTGTCTAGTTATTATTTGACTCATCAAGAGAGTCTTTTGGAAATTCCATCTAGGAGAAAATTTGATTTTACCAAGGTCACTCCAAAAGGGTGGTAACTCTCCTATGGAAAATGATTGTTTGGACATGTCTCCCAAAACATGAGACCTGTGTAAAAACTGAAAGAGGTTTTTCTTCTTGAGTCTATTATGGAAACAAACCTCTCTCACTTTTGTCAAATTCATCTTTTCTTGCCCAGAAACATCATTTTAATAAAACCTATCCCGATGTGTGGAACAGGGGATTTATATAAATAAAGGGAAATGAAGGGGATGAAGGGCTTATAAATTCAAATTTCTGGAAGTAGGGAGGAATGTTAGGAAGTAGGGGAAAGTGGAATTTCAAGGATTGAGTGAGTGGAATGGGTCCAAAAGGGCAAAACGCAGGCCTAACCTAGAAAAGTGTCAAATTGTAGCAATATGCTAAGGTTTGTGGGAAAATGATGAATTTGAGGGATATCAGTGATGGGAAGTGTTTAAGAAGGTATATTAAGGATAGGAGAAGGTGTATGAGCATCAAGATACAAGTTTTTTTGATGATTTGATGATCAAAGAAAAATTACCTTCACAACCCTAAGAGAGGGAAATAAGCCTTACCTAAGCATAATTGAAGCACAAACAAGGGTAAAATGACCCATTGGAACTTGAAATAATGATGACAACTCTTTGAAAGATAATACACTCAGCCGAATGGTGACATGGAACAATGCTTGGAAAACTTAGGAATGAGTGAAAATAGTCCTAGACCTAATACCTAGTGACCAAATTTTACTCGAAGACTCACTAAAATGACAAAATTTGACTTTGACACCCTAAGACCACTTTGTAAGAGCATGTTTGATCACTGGTGAAAGGCTGCAAAGACTAACTCTAACAGTGTGTTTTCCTCCTATCTGAAAGATCACGCACCATAATGCAAGTGCCACGCTCGGTCCTGCCTGTGCCTCAGGTCTTAACGACATCGACCCTCCTCCTACCAAGTAATTCGGCCTGGGTTGAAAGTTTTTGCTATGACAGTGTCATCCTTAAGTGCGGTGTCAATGATGCTACAAACCATGCGCGGTCTTTTCCATCTGTCAAAGTCATGTTGGCTTCATGAATCATCCCCTTCAGTCTTCAGTCCAGATCTGATCCAGGTGGATGTTGGTGGCCACCCACCTATCCCATTTTGTCCCCCACAACTGTCTCTTTCAGTCTTTTCAGTTTCCGTAATTGTAGCACAATTTACTATTTTTAGTAGTTTTTTCGGGTCCTAAACTTCTGGAGCCGTTTTGAGGCCCTAAACGACGTTTTTTTGGGAAATCTGGGGGTAACAAGGGTCCATGGACCGATGTTTCCCTTCCCAAAGTGGTAGTTCTCGGATAGATCTTTCTAACGAGCTATCATACGCGTCAAACGGAGATCGTATGCCAAAGTTACGACCCTGAGAAATTGATGTACCAATTTACCCAAACGGGGCCCACAATTTGGCGTTTCATCTTCTAGGGGTTAGGTTTTGGAATGTGAAGGGTTTTCCATTGTTTCTCAACAATAAATAGGCCTTCGAGCCTCATTGTAACACAGTTCGAAACAGTTCAGAGGCATGTAGCCACCACATCTCTTCTCAGAGATAAGCTACCATCGCCCTAGCTGGTTTATTTCCATTTCTAGTTGTAAGCATATTTCGGTATTTTCCATTAATGAAATGAGGCATTATTTCCGCTGCATCTTTGTGTACATGGTTATTTCTGTATTTTATTGCGTTCCTGTTTAAATCCGAATCAAGATCCCAGGGAGTCTCGCCCGGGAGCATCGCGATCTCCTTAAGCTTGATGATTGATTGTGTTTCTAACTTTGTCCTGCTAAATTCCCTATTCAACGCGATCTAGATTTTTGTGATTCCTGAGTTTCGATGGTCATTACAATGCTTTATGAACCATGTTAATCTGCGATCCTGCAACGCGATCACTGGCGTAGCCTTCTTGATATTGTCATCCACAATGCTCTATGCTTCCCATACTGCTCTTACCACGAACTAGAATTGGTCTGGATCTTCATTCCCCACTCCTCTGAACACCGGTAGTTTGATCACACTCACCATACTAAACTATGGTGGTGGCAGAGGTGGGGTGGGTCAAGATGGAGGTGAGGAGGGTGAGACGGGTGACAGTGTAGGCAGAGGTGGTAGGCGTGGAATTCATTGCCTTATCAGACTAACTGCGCTTCTCAGAGAAACTTTCGCGAGCTCCTCCTCGCTTTCCCACGAAGAGGAAATTAAGGGACTGGTTTCCAATTCTTCACTACTTCCACTTTTGTAGATCTGCCCACTTCGTGTAGTCCCAAAAATTAATTTATTCGCATAACCCGCTTTTCACACAATAGCATCTTAATTCAAGTGTTAAAAGATTTAATATACTTCCCTCGTGGTCCCTTAAGGAAACGTCGCTCGGCCTCACTATAGTTGACGGTTGTGTCTACCATGAACTCAGTGATAAATCCTCATATAATTCAGTTGAGCCAATGGTCCATAGCTCGTGCGATCTTATCTCTTGACGCTTCTAGTCTCCGAACTAATTCCAGAGTCCACATGATTGGTTTGTCGAGCCTACACCTTCCCTAACTGTCTGCTAGCTTCGCAATCCACTCATACAGCTCAGAAGGAAAGGATGCAAAGAAAATTTCGTGGATTTCCGTATATAAGTAGCGCTCCAACTAGTGTTCCTTATATACTCGTGGATTTCTATTTTCCTGCGCCACAAACTCGTGAATCTTCTTGTCCAACCACTCTTCAATTTCTTTCTTTGTTGGATTCCAGTGGCACGACATCAGACATCCCTTATGCAGAAAATGACTCCCGACAATGGAACCATTTGTTGGCTTGTATGGGCCTGATCCAAGTTCAGAGTTGATTTAGCTAAGCAAATCCCGGTACTACTGGCCCTTTTGGCAACAGTCCACAGAGCGTAGACTGAGGTCTCACCCGAAGTAGTATGGGAGGGTGCTAGAACTAGGTTTCCACACCCTAGGGATGTCTGATGAGCTTCTGGTGGTCTGTGGTTTGACCCTGCGTGCACGTCGCTACGCGCACCTATTAGTTCCCCGCAACCTGTGATGCTGCCTTCGTGCAGCCCTATCCAAGGCGTGATCTGTACTATACCCAAGTTCCTTGCTATTTAATCTGTTATTTCCCAATTACTTAACTTATCTGTGTAAGACTAGTGATAATTAACAGTATATCCAGCAATCATATAAGTGCGCGTGATAAAACAAAATAATATAAATGTAAAGAATGCAATACACAAGTAGATGCATAGAAATTGGAATCAACTTCTCTTTATTATTCTTCGTTCAAGATCACAGACTCGGCAACGCCCTATGCACTCAGCTGCAGGGGTTCGTGCACTTAGCTACGGACTCTACTAGGCCTCTGCGCACTTAGCTGCAAATCCTCTTCCTACGACTATGACCCAATACACTTAGACTCTTACTCTATACTCTATATTTGTTCTTTCGCTACTCAACTGCTTAGTTTCTTTTACAACTTAGAACCTCACTCTACTTATACAATCCCATGGTCCACGGACCATGGGTAGGCCGACATGACATTACATTACTTTACAATACTTAGGGCGGACAACCCTATGACTCAACCTATACTTCGCGGTCCGTGCTCGCAATTCGCGGAGTCTTTACAATACATTTGACCAAAACTTGGGCTTTGAGCCCCAAAACATGTTGTGGGGGGATTCCATGCCCAACAACTTACATGCTTGAAAATATGGACGATGAAACTCTAAAACTGTCGGTAACTGGTCAGTTCCTTAAACTCTATTTCCAAAACTAGAGGTACATGTCTTACACTCATTGTAAATATTGGTGTGTGTATTTTAATTGTTATATGAAATTTTAATTTTATGTTGAAAAGTCTACTTTCATAGAATTATCATTTGTTTAGAAATTACTCCATGCCCAATGGAAGGAAGGCTACTAGTCTGCAGGTTCTCAACACCTTTCCAGCAAGGCATTGTCCCCAGTTGGAGCCAATGTTGTCACTCATTGTAGTATGAGTTTCAGTAATGATCAAAGTTTCCAAAGAGAAGTGAAGTTTGAAGCCATCTTCCAGGCCACATAATCACTCAAAGCCAATTCAAATCCTCTCCATTACATAGTGCTCAAAATAAGCTTTCCAACAGTAGGTGGAAGCCCAAAAAAAGACTCCTGGATCAGAAGTTAGAGCAGGTTGAAGATACCCTTTTAAAGATAGAAAACAAAGAAAAATAGCTAAGGGTTAGGCCCATCGCAAATCACTTTCGGGGCCTTTCTGGAATAGAAGTAGTGGAAGGCAGTAAAACTTTCGATCCGTTAATCACCGATATCACAAATCGCAAATCGGCGGTCGGAGGCCCATGGAGTATAGCATATCGTCGGTTCACGATTGTGAGCACTGATATCACATATCAGCAATCGCAAGTGCAAAAGGGTGCATGCAAGCACTTGGTCATGAAATTCGCCAAGAATTGGGCTTTAGTATTAAAGCGCTAGGAGGGGCCAATTTCATTTTACAAAGGAAATCAATTGCAAAACTAGAGCCAGACATGCCTTTTCTCTCTCCTCCAGGGGGCCATGTGGCAGAGCACCATTGGTCTAGATGAATCCATAGGGTAGCTGACGTCAACATGACGTGGCAGTACATAGGACATGTGGCACGCAGATTTGACATTTTCAGGGGTCCTATGGGAGAATTTCCGGGTGACTTGTGTCACCACTTAGGAGGTGCCACATGGCATTGATGACATCATCAATCCTGCAATCGCTGATCACGCAAAGAAAAGGTTACTCATCCTCACACCCTCTCCCGCATTATGATTGTGATATGTGGGAACTCCCCGAACGTGATATTTTATGAAATGGAGTTAAAAGGTTGTCGAGTTTGTCCCTTTCAAAGGCCGCAGGTTCATCCAACACCCACCATCTCTGGATGGCCCAGATCAATGACTCCCATGCCTTTTCAGCCCCCCCCCTTCCCCCCGACCATGTTTCCCTTTATCACCGGGGGGGAGGGTCCAAAAAGTGGTTTCCCTCGTCAAGCTCCTCCTCTATGTGTCCCTCTCGTGTCATTTTGCACCATTCCCCCCCCCCCCTCACTTACCACTTACCACTCATGCCCCCCTCCGAGAACCACTCATCCTCACACTCCCTCATGCTAAAGGCCCTAGCATCCGGGGACTAAGCGCTCGGTAACAACCCCCCAGTCTTATGAGAAGAAATGTAGGCAGAGGCTAAACCAAAGGCGCCCAAGGAGCTGTCAGGTCAGGCAGTAACTCCATTAGGCAGAAAAACTGATTCGTATTATTCCATCAGGTATGTTATTGTTATATACAATAGGGTGTGACTATTTAGTTCATCTCCTGATGACTGTTCACATTACTAATTTAATTATTTACATAAATTCACCCAATCATGAGGATTAGGTGTCAACATTCCCCCCCTTAATCTGAAGGGATGTTGGTGAGTCCAAGCATTGTTTTGAATCTTTCAAGCTTTTATCTTCCAAGCGCTTTGGTGAAGATGTCTGCAATTTTCTCATTTGTGGAACAATGATGGAGATGGATTGTTTTGGCCTCAACATGATG
>APFE031633106.1:21326-34690 GCA_000404065.3 Pinus taeda | reverse complement strand
TATACCAATAGGTTTCATATTTCATGATTGGCAAATTCAAATGCCAAATATGCTCTGCTTTGCTGGTACAAAGATCCCATATTTTCAAGGAAAAGCAAGGTGTGTACATGCCTTCATGTCTATCAAAATTTTGATGGATGGTCCAACAGCCTAATCTGGATCAGGCCATGTTTCAATTTTCTGTTGTAGAATAGAGAAAGAAATCTGTCCAAACTGTTTAATCTTGGCAGATCGGTAGTTAGGCAGAGAAACTA
Organism: Pinus taeda; assembly: GCA_000404065.3. NCBI lineage: Eukaryota > Viridiplantae > Streptophyta > Pinopsida > Pinales > Pinaceae > Pinus > Pinus taeda. The sequence continues at coordinate 34,436 of APFE031633106.1, read as the reverse complement.
AGGTTCCCAACTACTTAATCTGGGGCCTTGGAAGAAATAAGGGTAGTGCTAGACAGGAAATCAAAGGAAAAAGCCAATGGAAAAGAAAAAGGAATATGAAGGGTCTGCAAGTCCAAGTGCACCCTCCAAGAAGAAACAAAAAATGCTAGGCTAAATAGTTGGGTAGGTAGATGGGGTTGCAGAAGTGATGTTCCTCCCAAGCTGCATTTTGCTAATCAAATACAAGGAAAAGAACATAAGGGAGCATGTCTAACTTCCCTTTTCCCTTTATTTATCAATCATTACTAACATCCCTTCACCAGTTGTGATTATGAAAGAATTCAAGGTTTTATGGTGGTCCTTATGCTTTTAGAAGCCACATTTCTTGTGTAAAGTTCTTTTCATTTTGATCTACTCTTTAAACTAAGTTGTTTTCAAGAAAACTTAGTAATATCACTCTTCATTCACCTTCTCCCCCTATATTGACCTCTAACTTTATTATCTAGCTCCCTATGTTTCCCTTTCCCTACTATTATAACACCATGGGGTATAAACTCTAAGCATTCTATAAATATCCCTTCCTTGGCACTATAGCCATATGTTTCACTACTAAGGAATTGAATTAACACCTGGTTAGCTCAAGAACCCAAACCTTACCTTTTCTCTCCATCAAAACTCATTCTACCTAGCCAACCCTCCATTTTGCCCTAAAAACCTTGGAAAAACCCTTTGCAGCCCTTTAACCCACCCAAAAGGCAATTTTACCCTGAAAACCCATTTTGTTGGCCTTATCCTAAGTTTGGAGACCTTTGTGAGCTTTATATGCGAAAAAAAAACCATTTATCCTAAGTTCCAATGCATATGCGACCTTACAAATAAAATTGCATAAAAACCCAGTTTTTCCTAAGTTTCGGGTTTTTATTCACTTTTGTGAAAATACAATGCAAACCAATGAAAAATCATTAAATATCCCTGAGGCTCCCACTGGGCGCTAATATCATGAAAATTATTATTTTAATCCCTGCCCGATGACCGTATCCTTCGTGCAGATCCATGGCCCGATAACCGTCCGATCTAGCCTTTTTCATCCGACGGTTGACGCTCATATCGGACCGGCCCCGACGTCCGATAGATATCGTCCGATATCTATCAGACGTTGATGTCATGCGGGGTCCACGCGTCGCCTCTAAATTCCATCGGAGCCCCCTCTGACAGTTTCCTCGTCGTATAGGAGGTGGTCCGATATTGCGCCACCTATCTGCAAACGTCAGCGCCCCCTCACTGCCTGCGTCAGCGCCACGACCACGCGCCCTGTCCACCATTACGCCACCTGTCTGCCGACGTCAGCGCCCCCTCACTGCCTGCGTCAGCGCCACGACCGCGCGCCCTGTCCACCGTTACGCCACCTGTCTTCCACCTCACCGCCCCCGTGGACCGGTCATAGGCCGCCACGTCACCTGGTGACGTCATGCTGACGTCACCCCACCCTGACCCACCTGGTGACGTCATGCTGACGTCATTTAAAAAAAGGCGCCAATGACCCGAAAAATCCATATTTTGTCAATTTTTGCACGTTTTTGCACTTTTTGCAAAAAACATTGCTGCGCCCTCTGCATGTGTTTTACGACCAAAACTTCACCAACCTGCTCGAAACAACCAGGAGATCTTCAGCGCCCCTACCCACCTACTTTTCCAACCCAGGCCATCGATTTACTAGGTATTTGTCCGTGCAAACTTCTCTAAAACCTGGTTTTTCTCTGTAATAACAAAAAATCACTTTGAGCACAGAAAACGCATAATTCACCAGAAAAATACCTGCACCCAGCTCCCTCTTGAAAACTTAACGGTCGAAATTCACTAGCCGAGCCATTTAGACTGAATTTTCACTGAAAACCCGCATTTTTCGTTCGCGCAGTCGTGAACTAAAACCCGGAACCTACACTCAATAGTTGAGAAAGGTCTGTTAAAGACGAAAACTTGCCTCCTCAACGAACTAAAACAGTATTTCAATTGTTGCAGACTTGCCCTGTTACCTTTTGATTTCTCAATTTTCCCTCTTCACTCAGGCAGTGCTCTTCCAGCCGAAGAAACAACATTTTATTTGCCAAACAATCCAAGTAACCATGGAGACTCCAGTTGCACCAGTTGCCCTCAATGTTGCTCCCTTAAATGCCCCACAGAGAGAATTGGAGTGGCAGGATTTGGCAGACTTGGACTACCAAATCTCGGAGGACTCCTCATCAAAATGCAAGTTCCACCTTCACCTGCTGAATGAGCTTAAGGCCAAACATAAGGATGGGACAGAAATACTAGGCATTTGGGATTCCTTCCTCCCAATATTCAGGCTCCCTCAGGTCAACCAATTCCCTGACCTGATTCATCTATGTGCTGTCTGCTATGACCCCATGCAAAGAGCTTTGCTTGACCCTTCAGGCTCAGTGGTATTCTACATAACTCCTGAGGCCATTAGAGAGATGTTGCAGTTCAAGACCTAGAAGAAATTGGTCCCCTTGTCTCTATTGGATTTGATCAACCAAGGAGCTAAGATGCTAATAGATGCACAGATCATAAAGCTCAACCAATTGTTCATTACAAACTCTGACACTGTGCTGTACCCTCCTATTTTTGATGGCTACCTCAATCAACTGGGTATAGATGTTGCATACATGGTCAGTTCCATCTTGGGGTACAAATCACTTGAATTTATTGATGAAACTGTACTAGTAATGATGACTATGTTTTCCCCTGGCAAGAGTCCAATCTATTATGATTATGCCACATATATTTCAGATAAGATGCATGAGCAATTCTTGAACCTGTCAAGAGAGAAGGTGTTCAGATACACCTCCTACATCTACCACCTTATTCTATATTATCAACATGAGAAGTTCTCCTTTGATGTTAAGAGAACAGATGCAGAAGGCAATCCAAGGTCAGTGGTGTACTGGACCTCAGTGTTTCATAACAGCACCTACTCTCCATATACCTACTATGAGTTCATAGATCTCTTCATCCACCCATCCATGTCTTTATTCCTAAGCTCGCCTCCTCCAAGACTGATTGATGAGATGCAGAGGATCCTGTAGTTATCCAAGGCGTACATCATAGGGGATTGGTACTATTACCAACACTACACCATGATCAGAATATATGGGTGTGAGTTACCCCCATACAGATTGCCCAAGTATGTGCCTATGAGACTATTTGCCCTTGAATATTTCAGGCGATTTGGGAATGCTGATATGGTGCACTTTACAGGCAAGGGCAAGAAGGCATAGCTAAAGGTAAAAAATCAATTGGGCCACCTTGTCTTGAACAAAAGGGAAGGCTAGAAAGAAGCTGATAGAAAGCTAGAATGCCTTGGCATAAAAACCAACTTCCTTTGGAAGCCCTATAACCCTAATCATTCCATATCATTCAGAAGGCTAAAATATAAGCTCTCTAGCTGTGACCATGTGAGTTTTCCCCACATTGAAAAATTTGCCAACCAACCAAAATGGAAAAGGGGCACACTGGAGGAACCGGTCACACAAGAAGAATTGAATGAAAGAGCTAGAAGGCATCTTCTGAAAATGGATGACTTGGAATCTCCTCCACAGGTATTCGCTCTGCCAAAGCCTCAAGCAGGAGCAGCTGCCTCATCATCTATAGCACATCAAGAGGTAGTCCAAACCACAAGCCAAGCTTAGAGCAAAGGCAAGGAGAAGGACATGGAAGGGCAACAGGCACAACAGGGACAGGTGCAGCCACCCCAACAGGTACAGCAGCAAAAAGAGCAACAGGTACATGGGGAACAGACAGCAGAGGCCCCAATGGCCACCCAGCAGTAGCCAGCACAAATGGCACCCCCAAGGCAAGATTCAAGGATTGACTCTTCCGTCCTCCAAACCCCTCAAAGGGAGGACATGAACAGAAAAAGAGACAGAGAAACTCCCCTTACTGCATCACCAAACCAGGGGGAGAAGAGGCAATGACTAAACCCCTTCTCTGAAGAAGAAATGCCAATGGGGCAGACTTCAGGAACAGGCCTGCCCACCATGGAGGCCTCAGCCAGCTCCTTCCAACAGGAGCAAGACAGGGCAGCAGTAGGAGAAGTGAGCTCCTCAGGACAAAGGAGGGAAGGTGAGAAAAGTATCAAGCAACAGTTTAAGGATATCAAGAGCAGAAATGAACCATTAAAGCTGCATCTTTACAATCACCTATTGAAAATGGCCCCTACGAACCAGCAAAGGCTCATGTCTGGATATGATGCACATGAAGGAAAAATGATCATGAACCATTTTACACCAACAGTGCAGCAACCACAACCAGCTGCAGATTATATCAGGACCAACATGGAGGTCCTTTCCAAAGACATCCACCCAATGGATCAAATAGAGTTGCACAAACAAACGAGTGAGATGGTCTATGCCACATTGGCAGATAAGACCCTAGTGAACTACAGGCTGTAAAATAGCCTAAATAACACCACTGCACAACTTGAGCTGGAAACGGCTTCCTCTCAAGCTAAGGACAATACGATCAAAGCTCTGGAGGAAATTATAATAAAGCTTGGGCATGATCCTAAAGATGTTAAGGCAGTACAAGAAATCCTGAAACTGAGGGATGCTGATATGGCAGCATTGAAAAAGATGTTAAAAATCCCAGCAACTCTTCATCCCCAAACAGAAGAGGTTGCCCAGCTCAGGCAAGAGAAGGATGCAGCTACTATGCTCATGACATTATACAAAGAGCTAATCCACACTCAAGAAAAGCTACAGGAATCACAGGCTACCTTGCAAGAAGCATTACAGCAAAAGGAGGCAGGGCAAACCTCACAACCTCCTCCACAAACAATAAATCTTAAGGAAATCCCTCAAACCACTGCCCCTCCCAGCCAGCAGGTACAATAGGCAGCACCATCCACCTCAGCACCAACAACAGAGTAGGCTGAAATCCTTGATATACAAAAGATGAGGAATGAAATTCAAGTCTTGGAGTCTTAGATGTCTGAGCTAAATTAAGCCAAGGATAGTCTGGCAAAAATCAATGAAAAATATGACAAGTCCAAGCAAAATGTGGTTGAAAGAGAGAGGGAGGTAAAGGCCCTCAAGAAAAGGATAACTGATCTAGAAAAAGAGCTCACACTAGACAAGGTCACATTTGAGCTCAAAAGGGTCGTGTGGGGCCATATTGGCCAATCTATCACAGATCAATGGGAGTATATTGAGGCCATCCATGAGCAAATAACGCTCATTGGAAAAGCACATAGAGAGATACAACGAGCAAGGGCATCTCTAGGCAGTATGCCTGAGATTGCCACTAGAATGATAAATGTGCTAAACTACAGAACAAGCTCCTAGCTCATTAAAATGGGAATTGGAAACAGGACAGAGACCATCTCGCTGATAAAGAGGGTCCTGACATTGAGAAACCTGATTCAGACCCTGGAAAGAAGAGTCTAGGATATGCAAGCAGACATCAACAAGTTTCAGAACAGGTTTATGGCACTGCAAAATAGGGGTCTGCCTAGCCTGCTGGAGCCATCAGGGTAGTTGCTCTCACATGAGAAATATGCTAAGAGAGTGAGCACTTTTGCAGGAAATCATATTTCAGAGGGAGCAAGTTCATCAGCAACAGGACCAATAACAGGGCAGATCCTCTTCAACAGGGTGGAGAGTCTTTTTTTTATCATGAATGAAATCACACACTTGTTTGATGAGCCTCCCCATTTTTACAAATATACGGAGGCCAATGAGACCATGGGGTCAATTTTGAAGCATCAATTACCTACACCAAATGTGTGGGAAAATTTGATACAATTACTATTAAATCAAAGTCAGTAATTATGATTTTACTTTTTGAAAATATTTAAATTTTCATACACAGGAAGATAAAGACACATCAGCAGGTATGCAGAAAGAGGCTGAGCCAACTCAGCACAAGTATTCGGCCATCACAGCAGCACGAGCAGTCACAGGTGACAGGGCCGAGAAGCTACAGGAAAACACAGCTGCACAGACACGTCATTCAGCAGTTATAACAAAGCGCTCAACCGACTCCGCGAGCTCCAAAGGCCAAAATTGTTCTGACAGGAGTTAAGAGCCTTTAAAGTTCATTAAGGATTGTAATAACTTTTCATCTGCAATCTCTGTACGAGTTAAAGAAGATATTTTCCCTCTCAGATGTCTCAATGCCTGAGATATTTTGTATAAGACTGCTATATATTCCCCCTCGCACTTGTTAGCAGGGGTTGGACATTGGATGTAAGAAATATTTTCATATCTATTCTACTCCTCTTCTACTGTAATTCTCATAGAAATAATACAAAGGATGATGGAATTTCCAAAGCTCTGTGTTATTTGATCTTGTCTGGTGCTTGGCTGAAAGTTGCAGGATTCCTGCGTATCTCATGACTCAATAAGTTTCTCTTGTACCTCTTTGTTATATGTTTGTTGATCTTTCACATATGTTTCATGTTTCCATGTTTGAACTGTTAATAGCAAGGAAGAAGACTAGTTCAGGATTTAATCACAGATTACCCTGAACTCAATCTAAGCTGTTTTAAATGTTTTTTCTTCAGTTATGGTAATGAAAGTGTAATTCGTAATTGCTACCTTTCACACTATATCATCACAGTGATTTATTATTTCAGGAATTCAAGTTTGCTCCTGAGGAATACATCCCTTTTCTCACATCCCAGCTTAGTGAAAAATTCTTAACTGCTTTTCACTGGTTGTTTACACTCCATAATCTCAATTTAAAGTTTGTTTCATGAAATATCTAAACGGCCCTATAACTCCAGTTGCATCAAACCCAAGATTTCGAATAACCAACAGCCACACACTCCATTGCCCAATGGATTAATTTCACCTGTAGAACTACAATTTTAAAGTTTCAGAAATACATCCTCCCAACCAAACATAAATCAAAGAAACCTCTCACTTCATAACTAGCCTAAAATCTCCATAGAACAAAGACAAACCTTACAGAGAGAGCCCTCTCAGATTACAGCTGGGCTAGAAGCTGTAATCCAAAGATTGGTTAGTGGTTACCTCGGCCGTATTCCCTTGGGAGTCATAGGGAACAACTTGGGTGTTAACAGGTTCTACCTATTGTCACTGTTCAGCTAGTGAGAGACCATTAGGGTTCCAAGCCAAACTTTTGTAGAATCATAAGAAGCTTGATTCTTTGATGGAAGGAGGGAAAATCTACACTAAGAGAGTTACTCTACTGTAGTAATGGAAAAATCCATCATGTAATTCTAAACCACACCATACCTTAATTAAGCATTTAAGAAGCTATGCTATGCAGAATTGCATAATCAACAATAAACAAATGCTACTATCTAAGTTGCGGAAGTAAAATGCATCAAACAATACTAGTGTGCAAGCAAAGAACCTAAACTAAATCTGTTTTCACTCTTCTGTTTTTTTTTTTTTTTAAGGCAAAATCAAGTATGCAAACTAATTGTCCTTGTGGATGTGACAGGTGGATGGAAGGTGTTTGAGGATGGCTATAAGTTTTTTGAAGTGGTTGGATGGTGTGGAGGGGTCTTAGGAGGCCTTTTGTGACTTGCTAGAGGTTTCCCATCAATTCGACCTAAAAACAGGTTGTTTCAGGAAAACGTACATGATGTATTAGAAACCTATAGGATGATCCTTTAGGAATTATAGGAAACCTATAGGATATAGCAGAGATCTAATTGTAACGTGTTGGAGGTGTTGGGAAGCTTAGGAAAGGCATCTTAAGTGTTGAATGGAGTGTTAGAAGGTATAGGATCACTCAGGAGTCAATATCTAAGAGAAGAGATGGCTAGATTTGCTCAATGTGTTTAGGAAAAAATGATGAAAAACTAGTGAAGGTGATGGTGAAACAAGAGATGGATAACGTGGATAAAATAGGAGGCTGCTAGTTATGAAGTCTTGGTCTCCTCTTGAAGCAAGTTCTCTACATAAAACATGTGTGTCTTCCAAAAGAAATATGCAACAAAATAAATTTTCATAAACTAGAAAAGCATGGATCAATTGCCTATATTGTGCATGAAGAAAGTTGTTGAAGGGAATGAAAGCATGAGTGAGATCTTATTGCAGAAATGGAGATGGAAAAAGATGACAATGAAATATACCTTACAACATTAACCAAATACTAAATTAAAGACAACAATCTCCAAAGCTCATAAAAGAACTAGAAATCTATGTTTTTGGGGCTACTGAAGGGTCTCTTCCTCAAGTCATGGTCCCAAAGGGAGGAAGTGAGGCTGAGACACCTACTGAAATGTTGTGGTGATAGTTTTTGTCCTTTCTAACCTGATACTTCAAAGAAGGAACAAATGGAACCAAACTATCACACAACCAATCTAATCTACACTACTTGTAATGGAGATGCCTCTAATAAGCAAATTAACAAGTAAGCTTTGAATATACACTAAGCATACATGTAAAATAAGGATAAGCCTTGGCTAGTAGGGTTGGGACCTAACCCAAGAGCTTCATCCCTCTGTGTTAACTTAGTTCTGGCTGAAAACAAAACTCATTCTTATTTTCAAAACAACAAATTACATCAAAAGAACTATTACAAGTCTTGCAGCTTGAAAATAGAGTAGAGTTTTACAATGAAAATCCAAATCCTACTGAGCTCATAGGTCTCTCTACATATACATTTGAAGTCTCCAGCTAATTCCATAAAATTAGGGAGGCTCGGCTCCCAAACTCGAGATAAAGTGGTGCTTTGTCTCTCACTTTCTCGGTTGCCTTCTAGTCCTCATGATTTGGTTGTTTGGACTCTGAGCTGATGGAGGAATATTCAAATGGAGGGTTAGTAAATGAGGAGGATTTAGCTCCTATAATCCCTATCCCTTGTCCCATTCAAGTTTTGACCTTGGTATTTGCCAAAATTCCTTGCTTTTCTCCTTTAATCCTGCATTAAATGCACATTATACCACAAAGAAAAATATCCAACTCTAACTCATCTCATAAACAAAATATAATGAAAGGCATGTAATAAGTTATAAAAATAGTTGGCTTGACTAAGCTAGGAGGTGAATTAAGGCCCATATAATTAACCAATGATGAGGATCATCATCACCCCCTACTAAAAGTGTTGCTCATCCTCTGAGCAGCTTAGTCAGTATCCATATCCGTCATGGCTCTAGTAGCCTCTTTGAAATCCCATGCATTTGTTGTGGTGTCCTCTTCTTTTTCATAAAAGAATGCTTTCTTTTCTATCTCTTCCCACTGCCTCTTTTCTTCTTCTTCTTTTCTCCCTTCTAGCATCCCTAAGAGTAGTGGCAGAGTGAGTTTTAGGCCTATCCAATTGACCTTCAACCTTTGCATAGATTGCTTGTATATAGGTGTCATGTTGAGTGAATCTCTCAACCTTTAAGGGGAGTTATATTATCTTATGTTTAAGTTGTATGGTAGGGTGTTCCATCTCCTCAGGAAATAATGTATACCGTCATCTCCTAGAAGCCTAAACATAACCTAAAAATGTGAAATTCCTTGCTCTTGGGCAACAATATATCTAGGTGCCAGCTGAGGATCATTTGCAATCAAATTATGGGTACTGATGAGGGCCATGGGATGTTATTTTTCAACTCTGATCAAAAGAGGTTTAGTTTTCTCTCTTGTCAATATCCTTTTCATCTCCCCATCCCTTGACTCCTCATGGTTCATTTGTGATGCCAAAGCCATTAATTATAGATATCCTAGCTTAGCATTAAGGTCTCATACATTCATGTCTGGGAGGGCCATGTTGTGCAAATAAAACTCAGCCATTTTGGCCCTATCCTCTACTATACATTGATCACAACGATCAACAAAACTGCATGTAGTCCTGAAATGGTATGGTTCCCCTCTATGCAAGTGTCTTAATCTGAAACTCCAACCATTTTTCTTTGAGGTAGAGAGCATAGGATTTAGCTGGCATCCTACTTTGCATTTACTCCAAGGAGACGTTGGCCATACATCCTAATTAGTTCTCTCCTTCCTGTAGTTGTCCCCTTAGGCATGCATTTTCTGTCTCTAGTTGATTTCTCATTATAGATTTTCTATCCCTCAAGCCACTTAGCTCTCTACCCATTTCTTTGAGTTTCTCTTCCATGTGCCCAATGTCATACAACCCCTTTGATTTGGCGATCTACATCCTTTAGTGAGTTTTGGTCCTCTCCTTCTCAAGCTCGAAGAACAATGGAATGGAAAATGTTTGAGGTATGACCCTGTCTCCTTCAATAAACTGGTAATAGGAGTCCAGGTTAGGTTGGGGGCTGGGTTCTTTTGCCTCTGGGTCCTCCTCTTTATCTTCTTTCTGCTCCCCTACCTTCCTTTCCAATTTTTGTGCCTCCTATATATTCAACAGAGTATCCTATAGCACTGTCTTAACTTTTGAGGAAGTTGATCTAGTAGTAGGCCTCCTCACATAGGTGATAGGGGACTTAGGGGAAGGCATTTTTTCTTTTTGTGTAGAGGAATATTCAATCACAATAGGAATTTTGGTTGATGTTTGTGGCTTCCCCTGTCTTATTCTTGTTCTATTTCTTGTCCTGATATATAGTGGTTTCTGCCTTTTCCTTTTTCCTTTTTGCTTGATTGGGGTGCTGAGAGTAATGAGGGCAGTTGCTGCCTCTCTCTGAGTGGCCTCTAGAGACACCCTAGGTGAATCCTCCTTGCTTTATGTCCCCTCTATTCTATTTCCTTCTTCCTCTCTATCCTTCATGTCTTCTTCTTCTTGTAGAACTTCATCATCTCTATCAGTTTCCTCCTTAATTTCCTCCTTTGTTTCTTCATCATCCTCCTTCTATTCTCACTCTTCTTCTTCATCTTCATCATGTTCCTCTATGTCAACTCCTTCTTCATCCATCTCATCCTCATCTCCTTCTGCATCTTCCTCTTCCTATTTTACTTCCTCTTCACTAACAATAGGACTAACATCATAAGTGAAATCTTTGATGTCATCATCTGCTGGCATGCCTCTGAAAACTAACCATGTTATAGGGGTTCTGAAATTTTGGAGGGAATCTTTAATGATGATCCTAATCAACCCATGTTGAGCTAATTATTGTGAATTCCCCTCCTTTGCTTTGATGCTTGGGTCTATGGGTGATTGAAGCAAGAAATATGGTATGTTGAGCCTTTGGTGAAGGGGTGTTTCTACTCCAAATATTCATTCTTCAAGGATCCTGAAACGATAGCCATAGAAAACACTATATCTACCCTCACATGAGATGTATTTGATTAGTTGGTAGCCTACCTCACTCAATGGATAGGGAAGACTTTCCCTCCTTAATCCATTTTTGTCCTTAGTGGGTTGCTCACCTTCTAAAAATAATTTTCTCTTGGAAACTTGGCTATCTCCTTTGTCTTCTTTTCTCCATGGTATTCCTAAGTGAAATGTGGTGACTCTGTTGATGAGCTCAGGGGTGAGATCTATAGTGAGGCCCCTTATTACAACAATGGCATGGATTCCGGTGTGTGGAGTGAGGGAGAGAGAAAATTCTTGAGCCACCTCATCATCATAACCTCCGAATTTTTTGAAAAACCCCATCCAATTATGTCTTGGGAAGATTTCAAGCACTCGGGGGTGTTGTTGGATTTTGACAGTGTTTGTTGGCTCTCTCCTATTAAACCCTCCTATCATCTTGTTGGTGAAGCTTGAGGAGAAAATGAGAAGGTTGAAACAATTTTTCAAATGCAAGAGAAAAATAGAGTTGACTGTGTATTTAATTGCCTTCACGCAGTTGCTAAATTCACTCAAATTTAGAGTATCCTTTGTTCATTTACTTGCAAAGGGGAATGTAATTTTAGAGCATACCTCTTTAGACTAGTTGTAGTGGCCAACTCCCGTGATATCCCTTCTGAACTCTTCTCTACCAATCCTATAGGTAGTCTCTATATCCTATAGGAATTCCTATGCATGCTCCTGTAGGAATTTCTGTGCAGTGAACGATGGATCTTTACTTTCGGTGGGTTGCCTGGGTTGTCAGAGCGACTTGAGTGAGGGATTTTTGAGGAGGTGAAAGGCATGAATGCATGGGAACATTGCTTTATTTCCTCTTATGGTCATTCGGGGTGAAGAGTGTGCTGGAAAGAAAGGTACGTTTCCATTTTTGGACCGTTGGTCCCCACTACCACCTCACCATTTCCCACTTCTTGTAATTAGCTCCCTCCTTGTATATCGTAATTTAACCGCTTTTTGTCCTGCTCCTTCTCTGTCTTTCAGTTGACTGCAGCCACGTGTGAGAGGACACCCGATTGTGCATGTGCTAATTGAATGAAGGTGGCCAAGTTAATTGGACACATTTTAACTTATAAACCAACTATCTCATAACCCTTACAATTCTTTACTACATGATGCATATGAGAGAGTGAGTAGGATACTTACTTATCGTTTCAAATGATGCAGTTGTTGAAGATCAGAGGTGTTGTTGTGTATATTTGTTGCATGCCATTCTTCTTCCTCGTCTTGCTGTCTACTAATCGCTTCTCTAATTTTGTAGGTACCTGTGGTTGAAGATCTGATGCTACTGCTGTGGAGCTCCTAGATCATCGTGGTGAAGACTTGTTGCTAGTGAGATTGGTATTTTGTGGGATAGGCTTCTACAGGATTTCCTACAAGACGTCCTGTAGCTGCTTCTCCCTCGTAACTCTTTCATAATTTTCCTTGCAAGGCTGTGAGGATGTTGACATGGATGGAAAGAAGGACTGGGAGTGTGGAGAGAAAAGGATACTCAGGTGATGTTCTTTACTCATCTGTATTTCCTTTTTCTTTCTTTTTAAGATTACAAAAAAAACTCTTGAAACTCGTCTGTTTTGAATGGTGAGTGCAGGGATGATGGTGGTGGGCTAGGTGAAGTGCTAGATGATGATGAGGGTGAATTTTAGGGACCTACAAAGTCTGTTATTTTCCTTCAGATTTCTTCCTGTAGGATTTCTTGGCCACTGTAATACCTACAGGATCATCCTGTAGGTTTTCAGGGGATCCTATAGAAAACACAGTCTTTTTATAAACCTAAACAATAGAGTGGAAAATTGACAAAACGGATGGAGGGATGCATGGTATGGAGTGAAAAAATTAATATGTGAGTGGCAGGGGTCTCCTTGGGATCCTCTTTCACTCCTTAATGCCCTTCTCGCCCACCTGCAAATGGAAATTTCA